>QVIK01000316.1:0-56200 GCA_003957845.1 Oidium heveae
ACGGAAAGTTTTCTGACTGGTCTGCTGGCGCGCGTGTGGTCGAAAAACCAGGTAACACGGCAGATATGAGGGTGACATTTAATTATCACTAAGTATTCGAGGAGATACCTGGCACATATATGGAACTTATGTCTGAAATCTATGACTATCTTTCTTTACCGCAACATAATTTTTTCATTCAGATGGACATCAAGCATGCCTATTGGTCAATTCCTGTTTACGAAAGTGATCGACATATTTATGCCTTTTTTATTCCAGGTATTGGACAACTACAGCCTACTAGAATGCCCCAGGGTTGTGGTACTTCAGGATTTAGTATGCAAGAGTTTATGCACATCGTATGGGGCGCATTACCACCTATTACTCCTAGTCTCTTAGGTAACTCACATCACCCTATTCAATCTGAATTCTCTAAGGATGGCTCCGAACCTTCATTACTTCGAGCTCAATCTGAATTGGACGCGGCGAAAGTGCGTTTTTATGTTGATGATATTTTCGCTGGCTGCAAAACTGTCACCGAGGCATATCAAACTCTTCGCTATCATTTACTACCTCGCCTTGACTGGGCAAACATTCGTGTCTCATTCAAAAAGGTTAAGCTATATATGACATATATAACAGCGCTTGGCCTTATTCATAAAGCTGGCGGTATCGTTGAGCCAAAACATGGGCGTACAGATAAAATTCGCGCCTTCCCTATCCCGAAAAATCAGTCTGATGTTCGTAGCTTTTTGGGAATGATGGGTATTATGAGGAGATTCATTCCGAACTATTCTGAAATCTGTCG
Source organism: Oidium heveae (assembly GCA_003957845.1). Taxonomy (NCBI): domain Eukaryota; kingdom Fungi; phylum Ascomycota; class Leotiomycetes; order Helotiales; family Erysiphaceae; genus Oidium; species Oidium heveae. The sequence continues at coordinate 788 of QVIK01000316.1, forward strand.
ACCTCTATCAAGATTGCAGGGTGACGCTCCATGGCGGTGGGAAGCTTCTGAACAGGTCTCATTTGATATTTTGAAAGAGCGTGTAGTGTCCGTAATTGAAACCCATGGTCATGATCCGCATAAAGGTTGCATTATGTATTCAGACGTTTCAGCATATGCCGCTGGTTGTTGTATCACTCAGAAGCGTATGGTTTCTGGCTCTCCATCCCATCGACAGTATGAGCATCCCATCCTCTTTGATTCTTTTATTCTTAATAAGACGGAGCGCAGCTACGGAACCTATAAAAGAGAATTATTTGGCATAATATCTTTTTGCAGGAAATTCCATTGGATGTTCATGTCAAATCATACCTCTATAATTTTTACAGACCATAAACTGTCGACGCATTTCATGAATTCTCACCTTGTTCATGGGATCTATAGTCGTTGGGCTGAAGAGCTCAATTTTCTTAACGTGCGGATTGAATATATTCCTGGTGAAAAGAATAGCATTGCGAACACCTTGTCACGCACCATATTTCCGAATGAGGATTGCTCGGTGGATAATACTCTCTATGATATGGGCTCTTTAACTTTTAACGAAAATAATCAACATGAATGGATTTGGAAGGATGGAGTTGGAGGGTACCAGGATCTTCNTATGAGCATCCCATCCTCTTTGATTCTTTTATTCTTAATAAGACGGAGCGCAGCTACGGAACCTATAAAAGAGAATTATTTGGCATAATATCTTTTTGCAGGAAATTCCATTGGATGTTCATGTCAAATCATACCTCTATAATTTTTACAGACCATAAACCGTTGACGCATTTCATGAATTCTCACCTTGTTCATGGGATCTATAGTCGTTGGGCTGAAGAGCTCAATGTTCTTAACGTGCGGATTGAATATATTCCTGGTGAAAAGAATAGAATTGCGGACACCTTGTCACGCACCATATTTCCGAATGAGGATTGCTCGGTGGATAATACTCTCTATGATATGGGCTCTTTAACTTTTAACGAAAATAATCAACATGAATGGATTTGGAAGGATGGAGTTGGAGGGTACCAGGATCTTCTGGACGCCTATCGACTCAGAATTCAAAATGATAATCCTTGTAATCAAGTTATAAATGCTTTCACTATATCTTTGTCGAAGAGTATACTGCCCTCTGGTCAAACGATTCCTCCTATAATGTCAGCAGATCAAACTTCTTTCAGTAAATACAATCCCGAAGATATAGCCTTTGAAGTGTATCTATCGACAGTAGTAGGAAATAATAAGATGCCACCAGCTAATACCAAGTACACGAAGGATGAGTGGTATAGAGAGATTTATGATTTTCTTTTGTTTGCAAAGCATCCCCCAACACGGGATCGTCTCAGACAGCTATCTTTACAGCGGAAATCCTCAGAATATCGACTAATCGAGGGCGATTTATTTAGAGTTATGCGGGGGGTGATGAAAAGATGTGTTGTTCGGTCGGAAGTGGCGTCAGTTCTCGAAGCTGCTCATGATTTGGAAGGACATTAGAAACTTCGTTTAACCCTAAAGAAGTTAAATAATGTTTTTTGGCCTAATATGACCAAAGATACAGCAGATTATTTTGCAGGATGTTTAAAATGTGGAAAGCATGGAAATGCACAGAGAACACAAACTACGTCGCCAATTATTGTCACTGATCCAAACGAACTCTGGGGTGCTGACTTTGTAGGCCCGTTTCCCGAGACAATATTGACTAGGGAAGAGGCATTCCGCTGCTCATGGCCTCAGCTATACGATCATAGAGTACAGTCGGAAAATATTGATTATCAGGATCTTGATGGTAGTCTTCCGGAGGGCACACTACGGTTCACTCACTGTTTGGTTGTGGTTGATTATTTCTCTCGTTTTGTGTGGATATTTCCTGTGATCCGTGCAAACTGTGCGGAAGTTGTGCGTTGTCTATCTTGGCTTTTTGGAATTAGGGGTTGCCCTGTGGGCTTATACACAGATCCAGGTAAACACTTTGTAGGTCGAGAGCTCCAAGACTTTTTGACAAGCCGAAATGTGTTGTGGATTCCATCACCGACAGCGGCCCATAAGGCGACTGGAATGGTTGAGAAGTGCATTCATATAATGGAAATGGTACTTAAGAAAAGCGCCAAATCTGTGCATTCATGGCCTTTCCTTTGTCAGACTGTTGCACATGAAGTTAATCGACGATATATTCAACATCTCGGTTTCTCACCTTTTGAGATCAATGGAGGATATCAACCTCCTTCAGCTGTCGAGATCGTGGTGCCATCTGCAAGGCGTGCCACTAAAAAAAGGGAAATGAAACGCTTTAATTACCTTATTGCATTAGCCAAAGAGAGAGGAGCAGGAAAATGCAATTTTTGATTTTATCGCAAAGCGAGAACGCTGTTGGGATGAAATCCGCAATGCATCTTCCTGGGCCAAACAGGTATTCAAAGACCGACACGATTTGGGCATACGGAAAGAGCTAAATTTTAGTGATGGAACTATGGTCATGCTTTATGACGGAAAATCAGCCAAGAAGCAGCTTCATCCATCTTATCGAGGCCCTTTCGTCATTTCAGGAAAAGGTGGCTCCCACGGGAAGTCATATACCCTTAAACAAATTAACGGCACTCCTATACCTGGGACATTTTACGGTGATCATTTAAAACCTTTTGTGCCTCGAACTGGCCACCTCATTACCTCTAATGAAGAAGAGCTAGCACTTCATCAGAATATACGTGCAAAAAAAGGGTTTCACAAGCTCCCGCAACGACTTCGGGTTGACCAAATTACTGCCGACGGAGACGAGAGAGAATTTGAGTAATCTTTCGCAAACTTTTCTGGACTCTCCTTTAATTCCTTTACTTAGTAAAAGAGGGAAAGCTGACTTCTAAAAATTACAGTCACGTAAGACCAATTATTTGACACATTTTATTTCAGCTTTCGATGAAGTTATTTGTGTGCACTGGGAAGCAAGCTCATTTATTGGAGTTTAATTATGAAGTTTAAGACGCTAAATCCCATATACTATCCTTGTTTTTCCTTCTATTTACTCACCGTCATAGATTTTTTTATATATCTGGAAGGTATTGTGGCACGATTTATTTTGTGGCTGCAACTCAGTCGTGGGCGACTTATTAATGTGGCTGGGGAGTTGTTAATGTAGGATGGTCACATGACCTTTCTTAGTCATCAAACATACATTATATGTCCGTAGATTTAGTTAGACCTAGAGGGAGAATATACTTAACGGATTGCCATAATCGACTCCACGAACCCTTACTTTTCTCCTAGAGTAGCGAAGGAAATCACAAATCACTTTGAGAAATGGGATCACTGGGGGTTGAGGAATATGTATATATAGTATTAAATTTCCTACAGTAGATCTTCATAGAAAAATATAAATCATCTTGTGGAATTGTTTACGAGCAACGTCCGTAATTACTCTTCGCCCGTCACAGTACAAAACTTTTCTGCCAGCCTTCCCTACCCCATATTTCATAACTTGGCACAAGCTTCATGAATCTAGAACTTCTCTCAATCCATCAATTATTTTAAGAGAAAATGGGATATTCATTTCCAGACTAGGAATAAGGTGATTTAATAAAATTCTTATTCTATCGGATTCAATTAAGATTTGTGTGAGTTAACAAAACTAAATCGCTTTGATAATGTTGTAAACATTCAGGGAAATTGTATAGGCATAATACAATAACTTGAAAATTGTGATTACTCTTCATCATTCTCCTCGATCATCCTTAGCGTTGTACAATTTCTCCCATTATGTCCTTGACTGTGATATTCACCACATGTTCGTGAATTTCGTAATCTTTTCAATGGTCTTGAGGAATCACCTAAGGCATTAGCAGTATGCTCAAATTCAGACTGTTCTCTTCGGGTCAGACACTCTATAATCGCACTCCTTTTCCTAGATATTCCTGTTTTATAACATTTATCGGGCGCGCTCATTGACCGACCGTTGGCTTTGGTTGAATTAGGTGCCTGGATGCCTAATGATATTGCTGCAAGACTGCCTTGATATCCTATATCACGGATCCTTTTAAGTTGAATCCGAGCAACAGACTGCTGATGTGGACCCCATGTGGAAATATCATCTTGTAATTTGGATAATGTATCTGAAATTGGCTCTTCGGCTATTTGCTCAAAATTAGAAGAAATGCTGACTTCTCCAAGATTTCGAAGATGCCAATTCTGGCAAAAATCTAAAACCTCAATAGGTTAGTTGATATTCATCATATCAAGTAACATATTTTTGTAGGGCATACTCCAAACATGACTAAAATTATCACTGCATTCGCCATGGTTGTTGTCTGTGATAAAGCATAATATTAACATATACTTTTTTACTTCCTTTATCACAGTGCCTTTGTCTAATTATAAATTTTCGATCACATCCACTACCATGACCAAAGCATTGTGTGATATTTTTAAGTTGACATAGGTAAAAAAGGGGTTTCTTAAGCGCCGTCTAATTTTCTGTTGCCGCTGTCCGACTTGTGCAAAAATTTCACTTACATCAGTCATATGAGAGTCTTTTAGTTTCTCAAAAACTGTGTAAAGATTGAGATTGGAAACTTCAATATAACCTTTAATTTTTGCATGAACATCTTCTGCTCTAGATGATGTAGAAAGTCCTAGATGTCGGTACTTAGAGGTGTATGAACTCGCAAATACCTCTTTATAAGGCATCCACTACTTTTCAATTTACTGCACAAGAATTTTAGGTTATCGAGATTTTAGCTCAATCCAAGTATTCTGGAATGATTCTTCCGTAGTTTCCTGATCTACTGACTTCCGTACTTTCTCCCAGTTGTCCCATGCTTCTTTTGAGCTAAAGGATCCACGATGCTTGGCCATTATGTTTTTCCAATTATGCCAATAATGAAGCAGTTTTTTTGTATTTAGATAATAGTTTTTAGTAGCGTTCATAGGGACAAGATGATTATGCGTCAGAATCACTTCAAAGTCAATGCTCCTTAATAGTTCCTGCGCAGCTTGGAAGGTCCAGTCATAGTCGCTCTCTGTTTCAGACTTAAAGAAGCAAGAAGAAGCCGAGAAGGTTTGGTTTGTTGATGACACACCAATTGCATGAGCCAAAGGCATTCGAAATTTATTTGTCTTATACGTTGAGTCGGCAGCTAAGACAGTATGTTTGATAATTAACATCCTAATAGCATCAGGAAAAGCAAAAAAAAGATGAGTGAAAATCCAAACTGCTTTGGATCTAGGAGTGCTGGTGGTAAAGATTGCAGAGCTGTTTGGGTTCACTACGCGGCAAATCTATTATGTCTGAAGTCATGTTTTGGAGTCTGGGAGGAAGAGGTGCGGGAGAAAACCAGCAATATTAGAGGACAAGGCACAGGAATTGGTGAGCTGGCTACACAGCAACCCACAATATCGCCAGGCACCCTTCCGCATGATACCAAATCTCGCCCCAGAATTGGGTCTCAACCAATTCAGGAAGAAAGCGATTCGAACTGCGGTCAAATGGCAAGGATACGGAAGGAGAGTATCGAAGAAAAAGGGATTCTCAGATAGGCCGGAATATTAGCAAAGGCGTTAGGAGATTGCATTGAGTGCTTTTTATTGGTCTTCTCAGAGACAATCTGATCATATGTTTTCTGATGAAATTTGGGGCCTACAAAATTTAAGATGGGAAATTTATGTACGCACAGAAGAGCATTTAACCTATAATAATATAAATAATTTACATCAAGCTTTATCACTTGATAATTGATCAAGAGAATGTAATACTCCAACAGATATGTGTAGATCTTAAACCTCACAACTTGTTCTTAAACAGAATTCCGTTATGCTTCTTAATTACACAAAATTTGTGACATCGACTACGCCAACTTTGAATCTGGATAAAGAGTCCCATCTTAATGTTTAAGCTGGCAGTATTTCATCGGAGCCAAATAACATTGTTCTAATACAGACTCCATCGTTCAAAGTGTTTTCAGCCTAGCATATCTACAATATTTTTCTTACTATCGTCGGAAGTCTTGTTGTTTCTGACCAGAAAGTGTCATATAATTCATGGAGAAATACTAAGGAAGAATGTCAAATTGGTCAAAAAGACTATGGTCAGGTTTTTTCCAAGTGTCTTAAGTAAGCAGAAGAAACATAATGTTACATGGTAGATCCCTGGTATATATTTCGGCTACGCCAAAACCTGATGAGCCCCTTAAATTCTAATAGAAGAACATGGAAGTCTAAAGTTCGACGTACTCTACTACCACGGTAATGTTTTTACCCTGTGGGGCCGACATGGGTTTTTAGTGGAGCCGCCAAACCTAACTAGGCATGATCTACATCAAAATAGAGTTTATGCATCGATTTTATGAATTTTCTTGACAAAAAATATATGGTGAATTTCAAACGACCAAACGTTTTTACCCCCCCTTCATTCTTCAAACTAAGCTTAATCTGTACAATGATTGACAGCATAAAATTTTATGAAACAGTTCTATTTTGTATTCTACTTCACTATCTAACTTCTAAAATAAGGAAAATTATATATAAAAACTAATTCATGTTCACTTCTTCATCTAATCCCTAATATTCAAGGTATTGATCTATGTTATAAAGAGGTCAATATCTGGTTGGACCTCCACCAGCATCTATAACCGCCTGACACCTGGCAGGCAATCCTTCAAGTAGTTTTATTAGGAATTCAGCAGGCACGGAGTGCCATGCCTCCGTAACAATTACTCGAAGTGAATTGTGCGTTCGCTGTCTTCCACCATCCGGATTTGGATAATTCCGCTGGATGTAGTCTTTCATCCAGCACCAGACAGCTTCGATAGGGTTGAGATCAGGAGAGTAAGGTGTCCAATCGATTGGAATTATCGATCTCTCTTGCAACTCTTCCATCGTGTTTTCACATGCGTGTGCAGGAGCATTGTCCTGCATGACGGAAAGCCAGGGCTTCATAGACACCATCCCGTCTATGAGAGGTACTATTTTCTCACAGTACTTCTCGGAGTCTATGGAGCCCCACTCCTTCTCCCAAAACAAACAAGGTCCCTTCTCTGCTCCCGCAAAACTACCCCAGAACATCCATCCATTCCTTTTGCTAGTTTTTGAGTCTACGCAATCAATTTGGTACTCCTCATTGTTCTAAATAAGAAAGTTAGTCCACTAGTATATTTCAAGTCAAGAAACAAAATATTACAGACCTTCCTAGTCACCCACTCTCTTGAATGCTGCCCATCCTTCACCCAAGTTTCGTCAGTCCAAAGAATAGACGACTAGTCTTCAAAAGTCCAATGTAGATGGGCTTCGGCCCATTCTCTACGCTTTCTCATGGTTTCTTGTGATGATGGGGGCTTCTTATAAGCTGGATGACGCTTATAGCCTCTTTTTTGAAGCTCTTTCTGTAATACTTTCTCACTTACACCTAGGTCTCTAAAAGGACCGGTGGCAAGTTCAAGATAGGTCATCCTCCGATTTACAGATGATGACGTAATGAATTCAATGATTTGATCGACATCCTCCCGTGAAAGGGTTGATGGTCTTCCACTACCCTTTCGTGGTGTTACAGTGCCACGTTTCAGAGAATATGCAACTTGACCTCGTGATACGTTTAAATGATTAGCTATTTTTTGGTAGCTCCAACCTGCATCACGAAATCCGTGAATCTGCAAAATCTCATAAATTTCAAAACTTACAATTTTAGGTCGTCAACGTACTAGTAATGATTGATCTCTAGTTAAGGTCTTATGTCGTGATGTCGGAAGAGGAGTCGAGGGAGGAGGAGTCGAAGGAGTTAATTTAGGAGAATTCATCTATGAAGTATATTTAGTGACGAGTAGTTTTTTATTTATGCTTAGCGGGATTAACTTACCTTATATAATATTCTTATTACCAGTGATGAAATGTTTATTGTGGTCAGTAACTGTACATCAATATTGATAATTAAGGCACAAACAATAGAAGTTGGCAAAAATCAAATTTAGAAGGTTGTGTAAAAACTTATGAAAATGAGGGGAAGTTATGTAGCATAGTAAAAAGCCCATTAGACCAGGCATAAATATTTATACGTTCGCTAAATAGAAACTAGAAGGGGTATACCCCTGAAGCGAGTATATGATCTGCACATATAGGGGGTAAAAACATTACCGTGGTAGTAGAGTAGAAGTCAATAGAATGGTGGAGACTAAACGATACCAATAGAACATTGGAGATCACGAGAGAAACGGAGGTAAATGCATGTAAATGAGTGTAACATATAAGCATGAACCGTAAACTTTAGTTAAAGACTGATTTCATTTTGGACTTGTTCTGTTGTTTGTCAACATCAATTGACCCCGCAACATATTACTAGAGTCTACTACTTTATATAGCCATTTGTTTGTGATTTACGAAATACCGCACAGCTCAGCCTCATCACAAGCAACGACAGTAGAAAATTCCATATCGACTGAATTCTTTCCAACATTAGACTAGTTTAGTGGACAGTCTGTTTAGCTATGGCGGATTTGAACATGAGCGAAGAACCACAAGGTTCGACAGGATTAATAGGAAACTTGACAACCGATGACATTAATGATTTGACAAGCTTGGTATACGCTATTAAAAATTCAACACCAGAAACACAAGATTTCCTGATGTAGTTGATAGAGGGACGAAAGCCGAGCTAGCATAGAATTAACCCAGAAGGATGAAGTTATCAGGCAAAATGCTAAATTTGAGAAATGGAATGGAGAGCCGTTGACATGGACTCCACATTATTACCTTATAAAATCTCAGAGTGGGTGTTTACAAACCATTGTTGTTAACAGACGAGGCGGTTTGTATGAAAATTTATGAAAGTATCCCTAAGCCTCAGAGGCAAAGAATACAGGGTTACTGGATAAAATGCGGAGAAAAAGAAAGGTACGATTGGAAAGAGATGTTAGAAGTATGTCATAGTGAGTACTTTGACCAAGTCGGAGCGCAGAAGGCAAAGAGAAAACAGCTTGCTATGAGGCAGGGCGAAAGTCATCTATTTAGAAAGTTTTTACAAAAGTGGGAACTTCAGCTAGAGTATGCTGGAGGTAGAGATTGGCCGGACTCTATAAAAATTAATAAACTACATAGTGCCTTAAGCGAGAAGATTCAGGATAAATATGCTGTTCTTCACTTACCTATTAACGATAACCAGGGCTGGGTAAAGGTCATTACATCGGTAGTCGCTATAATGGAAGATAGCGAAAAGTTCATTCGAAAAGGAGAAAAACAAACCACCCAGTTTGCAACTAGAAGTGGGGCCTTACAAAGCGAGTTCCTGACTAGTCCTACATTATCTAATTCACCTACCCTTGGAACTACCGATCACAATGGAGATGTCGTTATGAGTGGTATGAAAATCGATTTGCGCTCATTAGCAAGTCTGGCTGCAAAGCCTAATACTAGGAACATCAATAGAAAAAACGAGGCCCCAAAATCCAGACCTCCCACTCCCCAGTTGACCGAAAGTGAGATTACCGAGCTTATAATAAAAGGCTGTGTATAAGATGCAAGGAAAATGGACATATTTCATTGTATTGCAAGAAATTTGGTCCACCAAAGCGACCGGTTGAAGTTAATAATGTCAGCGATCCATAGTGGGAAATAGAAATGACGAAATCAAGCTCGTGAAAAGAGGAACTTTCAGGAAAAATCGCGACTGGAGGGATGGAGAATCGAGAGTAAAAGTGGAAATCTGCGAACAAGAATATAAGAATTTTTTAGAAAAGCTACATGGGAACCTGTAATTGCAAATGCAACATTTAATTCAACCCTAAATTCTGCTCTCGTAGATCTTGGGTGTACTATATATTCTGTGTTCAGTAATCATATAGCTAAGCAGCTCAACCTCCCGCGTATTAAAGTTCCGCCAAAAGAATCAAAGTTAGCAAAGGATTCCGACACCGAGACAAAGATAGTTGTCGATTAAATCTGCTAGGCCCATATTGATCTTGATGGAAAGAAAAATAGCACATGTGGTTATATCATCGAAGGGCTAGCTCATGGGTTTTTACTTGGAGAACCGTGGATGAGACTCAATGACGTTGTATATCGAGCTTGAGATCGAACGCTCTATATGGGAGAGGAACAACATAAAATCCGCATTCAGAATGAAATAAGATTTTCTAACGTGGCAATCATTAAACATACAGAATTTGCAGCTACCATTAAACGAAACAACCGCCGAGCAGGTGGCCAAGATGAAGGGAGTGCAATATTAGTGTATGCAGCCTCGATTCATGATATTAATAAAATGCTAGCCCCCAAGAAGGTCTTTTCAAAAGATGAAATAATTGTTGAATTCCCAAAAGAAGTGCGACACCATTATAAAGCATTTGAAAATAATAGAATTGATGCGAATAATCTCCCACTAAATTGCCCTGGAGTTGATTTAGCAATCGAAATTGAAAAAGATGAATAGGGCCGTGTAAAGGATCTTCCAAAAGGCCTCCTTTATGGAATATCAAGAGATGAGCTTCTTTGCCTGAGAAAAGTCACAGAACTTCTTAACCGCAATTGGATACGAGCGAGCAGCTCATCTGGTGGTGCACCGGTATTTTTTGTTAAGAAATCTGGTGGGGGGCTAAGATTTTGCGTGGATTACCGGTCTTTAAATGCCATTACGAGAAAAGACATATATCCTCTTCCACTTGTCAAGGAAACATTCCGAGTTTTTTCAAAAGCACGATTGTTTACAAGGGAAGATAATAGTGCAGCTTTCCATAGAATTCGAATTAAAGAAGGTGACGAATGGAAAACAGCGTTTCAAACAAGATTAAGCCTATTTGAGTGGCTTGTGATGCCTTTCGGATTGAGCGGTGCTTCTGCTGCCTGGCAGAGATGGATTAATAACCTATTACGCGACTACTTAGACCGATATTGCACTGCATACTTAGATGATGTGCTTATCTGGAGTGAAGGAAGTAAAGAAGATCATTTTATTTATTAATTTTTAACGTATCGGGCACAAGCCTAGCGCTCATAGAGTATGAGACAACCAAAGAGTTTGAAGATATTGATATTTAAGTAGAACACTCATTGTTATAATTGTTGGAATGGATGAGCTTGATGTCATCACGTCGCTTATTACTATGTAACTATGACGACAGGTTACTTACTAATAATCATATGACGGGGATAAGGACGATTACTTGTTTTTTTTGGATATATGTAGATGATCCTGTATTGTTGAAAAGGGATCTATTTTTTTTAATACTTTCTATGGACTTTAACTTTAGTTTTAATCTTAAGATAATTACAGAGGACAATTAAATAGCCTCCTGATACTCATACAATAGAGCATTCGCTGATACCAATGCCTAGGTGAGCGGGGACTTGCACCCCAATCTCAACCGTGAGTATCCAACTAAGGGAAAAGTCTCAAAAAATCTTAGCCTGTCCTATTATGCTTAATCAAATATCTTCGCCTTCTGCATCGAAGATAGAAGGGTCTGCTGGATTCAAACCAGCCGTCATCCGTCTCAAGTGGAGCAGGTGTTCAAGCTACCCACTCTCTACTTGGAATACCGGCCTAGATAACTTACCGCTAAGCCATCTGACCCAGGAAGATTATCTTGATAAGGTCAATAAAGTATTAGATTGATTGGAAAATGCAAATCTAAAGCTGGATGTGAAAAGGTGCAATTTTGCGGTGAAACAAGTCAAATATTTAGGGTTTGTTGTAAAAGTTGGGGAAGGGATATCGACAAGTCCAAGTACCTACTATCCGTCCTACCCTATGTCGGCCAGCGTGCATTTGTTCCATTATTTTGGTTGGTTTGTCTTAGATCATCAAACCAATAGAAAACCACAAAAACATGCTATATAAATTTCAGAGGGTAATTTTATAAAATATCAAATTCATTAACGCTTTACCCAATTGGGAGTCAACTCATGTGACTTCCCAATTCGAACTTCAAAAACCTGAGCTGAATCTCGTCCTGACCCCTCGTCGGCCAGCGCTTTACCCAATTGAGAATCAATGCATGTTACTTTCCTATTTGATTCTGAACTGGCTCCAGGAGCGTTTCATTCACTCGCACTTAGATGTACTGTTTAATTTTTGAAAAATATTTTTTTCTATGTAGAGAGAGAGACAGAGAGAGAGAGGGGAAGATATTCGAACTGTCACGTCTCGTTTAGATAAGTAAGAATTGCATTAAACCTTTTCAAATTTCTATTTAAATTTATGTTAAATATTATAATTAGAACTAGCTGCCAACTTGCAGAAGATTTCCTATTGATTGTTTGAATGCCTATTCAGGATAAGTTAATTCATTTCTGGTAAGAACTATCAAAAGTCAGTCATGTTTTTCAGTTGAGAGATTGGGTAAGTTGAATATGACAGTTGAGAAAAATAAATTTAACAAAGACTCACATTTAAAAATAAAGTACACTAAAATTTTAGCATGTTGATAACATAAAAAACGATACGATATTGAGAATAAGGAAGTAGCAATCATTGAAAAAATAGCTGGTTGGTTTGTATTGGATGGTTTCAATTTAATGTTAGGATTGTTAAATTTTGTGTTTTTGTTCTTGAAATCTAAGACGCTGAACGGCGAGGGGTCAGGACGAGATTCAGCTCAGGTTTTTGAAGTTCGAATTGGGAAGTCACATGGGTCGATTCCCAATTGGGTAAAGCGCTGATGGATGGAGATAACTTGTTACTAGGGAAGTTCAGCTGCAGAATTTATATAACCACCCCCTCTGAATTTTAAAACATCATTTAAATCTGGAGAGCGTAGCTCAAATTAGGCTAGTAACAAAAACTAATGCACGTTGGCCGACATAGGGTAGGACGGATAGTAGGTACTTGGACTTAGATCCAGAAAAGAAAATAGCAATAGAAAAGTGGGAACTGCCCCAAGCACAAATAGGGGTGCGGAGTTTCCTAGGATTTGCCAACTTTTACCGGGATTTTATTCACGATTTTGCTAAAATATGCGCGTCCCTGCAACGCTATACAATGAAACAATCTTCAGTGGGAGGGAAATTATACCTGGATCAGAATGCTCGAGAAGCTTTTGAAACACTTAAAAAACATCTCATATCATCTCCAACTCTAGCATTATTTGGTCTAGATCGCAAAACGGTACTTGAAACAGATTGTTCTGGATGTGCAATGGGAGGATGCCTCTCCCAATTTGACGATAATGAAGTTCTTCGTCCTGTGGGTTACTTTTCTAAAAAATTGTCACCTGCAGAATGCAATTATGATATCCATGACAAAGAATTGCTGGCCATTATCCGAGCAGTTGAGTTTCGGAGGCCAGAATTGATGAGTCTTCAACATCCTCTTGAGATTTTTACTCATCATAAAAATTTGCAATATTTTCGAACAAAAAGAACTTTATCTGAACGACAAATCAGGTGGAAAAATCTACTTGATATACTACCTTCAATTAAACTTCGTTATCGACCCGGGAGATAAGCAGTACGTCCAGACATCTTGTCAAGACTCGAGCAACATTTACCTATTGACTTAAACGACGAACGCCTAAGACATCGTGAAATAAAACTTATCAACCAAGATTGGATTGCAAATACCGATGCAACATCTCATAATGGTGAAATCACTAGAAATGTAGATACACCGTTCGATGATCAAGAGCTTACAAAGCTATGCTATGACGGAATAGAAGCGGATAACAAATACCGTGACATAAAACAAAGTATAAAGGATGACCAGAAATGCCTTCCTCCAACAGTTAAATCAAAAGTATCGATTTCAGAATGTGCAATAGATAATAACCTGATCAAATGGAGAAACCGAGTGCTAGTCCCTAACTATGAGCCACTACAAACGGCATTGATCCACAGAGCTAACGACTCTTTAAATGCAGGCCGTCCTGGACATGAAGGAACTTTAAGTATATTAAGTAGGGAATTCTATTGGCCACGCATTAGTGACATGGTAAGGAGACTCGTCAGGAATTGTGATGTGTGTGGTAGAACACATGTATGGAAAGACAAAAAATGGGGATTCTTAAGGCTGCTTAATCAAGGCCCCGATTCTCAATGAAGCTTAGTGCTGGTCGGTTGGTGGTAAATGGGTCGAACTTGGCGGATGATGTATTTGCCCCCATGCACCCTGTGCGCGCCCCCCATGGCTCTGCTTCAACCCTACAAATTAGGATATTGCCTAGGTAAAAATATTTTTCTAAATCAGGCCTACGATAAATAGCTGCCTAAAATATTAGGTGTTAAAACTACAGGAAAGTGATCAACTCATATTGATCGCGCTTTAAGTACAGACGTTGGACTAAATTATATTCGTGTTGATAAACAAGACGCGTAATAGTCACAGGAAGAAACTTTTTGAAAATAATAATATTGCTACCGACTAAAGACCTTAATTAGTACTAGTTTGCTCATAATTATTGCTAAAAATATTCTGCTAATACATTGAATTTGCACAAAAGAACGCTAAGTACAGCATTGTAACTTAACAGGGTATCGAATACTCAGCCTACTTGACCGCCTACGCTTTTAGGAAATACAGAAATAACTACCAGACCATGGGGGGCGCGCATAGGGTACATGGGGGGCAAATATATCATCCGCCCAAATATATCAGCCGCCTCGAACTTTTTTGGGTTTACCTTGAATACTTATAATCCGTTTATAAAATCGGGGGACAATTGATATTTTTGAAGTTGATAATATTGCACCATTTGAATAATATTTCTATCTCGTTTCAGGGATGATCACTTACTTATAAATTGGCTTAAGTGCATAATTTAAGCGATTGTGGTCGGCAGGTGGCTGATCGGACTCGTGGTACCTCGACTTATATGATGGTAATGATGTTAGAGTAATTTCTAACCTACAGGGATAGAGATTTATTATTTCACTAGGAAGTTATTACATAATGTAAAAACTGGGGGGAATTGGTTCCTTTTTATATGATTGATTTTAGTTCAAATATAATTTGAAATCTAAAGTTGAATAAGAGTGTAGAAAACACCTCAACTGTGTAGAGTAAGGGTTTTAATGTACTCAAAAGGAGTTCCTTAGCTTTGTTAACCTCTGTCTGCAGGAATCATTCATCTTATGATTACTATAGTAGTAGATCCATGAACCAGCCCTAGCAATAAACTTTTACGCCAACTAGAAACCAGAAAACTATTGCATAATATTGAAAGCTCAGTGTGGAGAAAGATACAAGGATTTCCGACTTTATCAGTGGCTTATTTGCGCAAAATAAGTATCGCCGATCTCGTGACTACGGAGATAGAGATAATATTATCACTGTTTATTCCTGAGTTCGACAAATTTGGCTAGTTTATCATGTTTACCATCAGGTGGAGCCAGAGTTAACTAGTATGATTGTAGTTAGCGTAATTTTCTTTTATAGTATTGTATCCTGGGGGTTGCCTTAGTGTAAGTTTGCTCACTTAGAGTATCAACAACCAATGAATGGGTCTGAGCGCATCTTATAGGCGATGAAATTCAGAGCCACAGTCGCCTCTGCTAAAAGAGAGCATTGGAAAAAGAAAGTAGAAGATATGAAAACGGCGCAAGAAACGTTCAGACTTGTGCGATGGGCTAGCTCTTGTCAGGCTAGTGTCACTCCTCCGCTCCGATACGAGGGACGTTTTGTATCTGATCAGGCAGAACGTGCTAAGATATTACGAGACAGTCTTTCAGCAAGATTCTCAGCTTCCGATGATCTTCCCCCCTCTTCACTTTCAGGAAATGCACATCTTCCATGGTCGAAGGAATTGACGGAACTCGAGGTAAGATCATGCACAGTTGGAAGCGGCAATTCGAGTCCTAGAGCCGACGGGATCTCCGCCGAGTTGCTTGCGGCTTGCTGGGAAACTATAGAATCACATGTCACGCAACTTTTTCCTGCCTGCCTCCGTCTCGGTTACCATCCAAAATGCTTCAAACCTGCTGAAGTAGTTTTTCCTCCTAAAACTGGGCGAGATCTTTTGTCCGTTAAAGGATGGAGGCCAATATCGCTGTTGTCTTGTTTTGGAATAGGTTTGGAGAGGATTTAGGCTAAAAGAATGTCATACCTCGCGATTATTTGGAATATAGTCGGCCGCCAGCAATTTGGAGCATTCTCAAGCGATCAGCAAATGATCTTGTTTCTTGTGTAGTGCATGATATTGAAGAAGCTACGTCGTGAGTGTGGGCCTCAACATTTGTCACACTTGATGTGCAGGGCACCTTTAATGCAGTGCTGCATAGCAGACTGATATGGTAGATGCATGCTCAAGGCTGGCCAAACTCAATACTCCGATGGACATTATCGTCCCTGGAGGGTCGAAAAGTACAAGTCAGGTTTCAAGAAGGAATAACAGAGCCAAAGGAATTAGCGTGTAGATTACCTCAGGGATCATCAATCTCTCCTCTTCTTTCCTGTATATGGCAGAATCGATACGCAGCAGAAACACGATCGCACGTTTCAGCTACATTGATGATGTTGGAATTCTTGGCTTTGGATGGACAATCTCCGAGTCGGCAGCTGCAGTACAGAGAGAGGTAGATAGCCTAATAAATTGGGTAGAAGAAAATGCAGTTTTGTTTGATGTCGAAAAATCAAAGATTATTCAGTTTCCCAGACGCAAGAAAGAAGATCCTATTAGACTTACCGTAAATGGAAATTTGATCAATCCAGCTGAACAAATCCGCTGCTTGGGAGTGTATCTTGACCCTCGCCTTTTATTTAAATATCATGTTGAAACCCGGTGTGCGAAGGCACCCAAACTAGCTCAGCATTTGAGACGAACGAACTCGGTTATGAGAGGCGCTGCTCTAAGGGCATTAATAGTAGCAGTAGAGTCATGCGTAGTTCCAGTAGCGACCTATAGGGCTGAAGTATGGTGGCCAGGAATATCACGTCCAGTTGCAAAAGGAAATGTAACATCGCCTACCTCACAGCTTTGTAGTCTAATTGATAAAAATTTGCGTTTAGCCTTGAGAGTTGCTATCCCAGTTTGGAGGACTACTTCTAATGTTGTTCTACATAGGGAAGGGGGTATCCCTCCAGCTCGAATACTCCCAGAAAGTTACTGTCTACGACTTGCTGCTAGACTCAATACACTTGATGATCGTCATCCACTTCGATGGAGAGCAATTATATGTCCCAATGTGGGTTTGCTAAAATTTAAAGCGAAACCAAGACTATCAAAGAGGCCTGATATACAAATGTCTCGTCTTCAACGTGCTTTACGACAGCTACCTCAAGCTGAAGCTACGGAGCCACTACCAAGCCCGTCGTACAGTCTAAATTTTGAAACAAAGACAGATGGGTTACAGTCCTATCAAAATTGGTTAAACACTATCGATACAGCAAATATATGTGTATACTGTGATGGTTCATCATAAGGCCCTGGGCGACCGTCATGGGGGTTTGTTTTTCAACGCGGATGAATAATCTTCCAAAGAGGTAAGGGTATACTTCACGATGGCGAGGTATACGATGCAGAAATCTTTGGAGCCACCATGGCACTCCGAGCTGCATTAAGTATGAGAATAAATGGAGAAAATATATATATTCTATTAGATAACCAAGTCGCAGTAATGGTTCTACAAACAGGAAACTCTTCATCAAGCATTCGATTAGCCAAATTATTCCATACTCTTACCAGGAATATAAATGCAGAGTTTAAATGGGTACCTGGGCACTCAAAATTTCGTGGCAATGAAGAAGCAGATGCCCAAGCGCGTGCTGCTCTCAGAGATCTACTAGATAGACGAACTCGGCCGAATTACATTTAACATCTTATCTGCGTCTTGTTATGCAACAACGCCGCCAACTTCTGGTGGAAAAATGGTGGCCTGATGTTTGTCCTCCTAGTTACCAAGATCTGGATTTAAAAATGTGACAGAGACGACCACCAAAATTAGCACTACTACGACGGCTATTTCATCATCTAGTAACTGCCAGAACCCGCCATGGTGATCTTGCAGCGTATCATCGTGCTTTAATCATCGTAGACGCTAATCTTGAATGTGTCTGTGGGCAGGAGACAACTCTTACTCACTTCATTCGATGCCGGAGGCACACAAATCTAATGCGCAAATTTAGAAATAGTAAGACCATAGATGAGTTTAAAAGGAAACTTCTTAGACACGATTGCTTTAAGAAATTTTGTGAATTTGCACGAGTAACAGGTTGCTTTGGTGACCAAATGACAAACTCATCCTCTGCTGGACGCGAGGTGAGTGACTATTAGAATGCCAGAACTTAAAATGGCAGGCTAGAACTTGGTGTGTGAAATGCTGAGACAGCCTTGATTTTTTTTTTCTCTGTTCACCTTTCTTTCTTTTCATTTATTTGTATCCTCTGTCACCTTTCTCCTTAAATAGCGGGCGTGAACGAGTAGGGCATGCCTGAGGCCATGATCCGGACCGGCTCCGCCGGTCCTGTACTCAAAGTGGACATAATGTTGTATGCCTAGGACCTTAAATAGAATAAATGAATGAATGAAAAATAAAGTAACCGGGGAGTTGGTCTTACAAAGCATGATGGCCCCTTTTATGAAGTAGACTCAATATATCAATACGTAATATTCATTTGGCTTCGCTATACGACAACATTTCGTAGTAAAACCCCCCGTGTGAAGTCTGCCCGTATTGCTAGTGTACTCAAGTCACCAACTCGTTTTGTCTGAGCAAATTTAGAGAAAATTCTCTTACTCAGTACCATCATAAACAAAAAGTGGCTGGCTGGCATTTATCAGCTCTAAAGCTAGAGTTACGGCGATATTTTTTAACGATATAAATTAATGCTTGGCACAGTACAATCCTAGTTTTAACGATAAGGCTTTAAGCCAGATTAGGCACACTAATTGGCCTAGCTTGTACAAATGTTATGCCCAATGATATCGGCTAGGATCCAAGTAACCTTTTCTGATCACGTGCAAAGAATAATTTACACGTCACATTATGAGATATTCAGAATAAGAGTAAAAATCATATTCCCCCCCCCCCCAAAATCCCTACCACCAAAATAAGAGAAGGAATCTGACTCGTGCATAATATATATAAAAGAAGGAGGTCTGCTTGAAGTGATTCTCATTGAATAAACTTGTTACCCGAAGGCTAGTACTAATAAATGCTAGTGTCAGTTATTTACATGGATCGGGATATGCAGCGGCGGCCACTCAACGTAACCTAAACTAGTCATGTTACGAAGAAGCGCTAGTGTCGTTACTTTCTAGACTCCCATGCAAAGTGGTGCTCTACCAGACAGGCCTATTCGATTGACATCTACCCGTCTATGGCCAATCGTCTTCTGCTGAGTGACTCGACTCTTAATTTATGCCCAACTGCTTTACTTTAATGCAATAAATTATTCAATGATTTAATCATTCAGTTGCTTACTATTGAGCAAGCATTTATGCAAGAATTGTAAATCTGTTTCAATAGCATGGACTTAAACATCCGTTACCTAGTTAGTACGCCGCTATGAGAAGTTAATTATCGGTTAGAAACCAAGTGACAGATAACTGATGAGCAGGCATCAGGTCGGCCGGCTCTTTCATCCACACTCGGATGTTGGTTTTTAGTTATAATTGTGGCTAGTCAACTACGGGAAAAGCGGATGGGCCGCCCAACGTTAAATTCCAATATATAAGTCTCTGATTGGCGTGTAGGCGAGATGTAAATCTTATCGACCCGAGTACTTATTATAGCCCCATTCAGCGTAACTGGGATCATTCAGATTAGATCTTCGCTTAGAGGAGGAAACTCATCTATTACAGGGTGTCTCTTAGTTCATAATGGCTGGACCTGGGATAGGCCTTGTTCCTTACTAGCCGAAGTTTGCACATCATTGCATAGAACACCATGAAGAATTTTATATGAAAGAAAAACGCATAACAACTACACATCAAATTTCTATCCTCTGAAACATTCCATTGAGATTATTTTTCCTGCTGTCACCGAGCCAGGTTACTGACTGGCCGAGGGAAAATTGACGACAGGGGGTCTCCAATGGCTATGCATAGCCTTTCTCTCTCAACTTCGAGCGACCTCTAAGTGTTGTTCATTTGTATGTCACCCTGACATCAATAAAATCTCATGGAGTTACATTCTCTTGCATGAATCGAAGTAATCATCGGGCAGGGACACGTGTAAAGTCATCATAGCCCTGCTTTTGTAGCTGCTGCAATACTGAAGACATTTATTTACCAACCTTACAAATCAAATCAGAGGCTAGACGGACAGATTCAGCCTCGTCAATTTGAAAAACCGACTCCCCATCCATCATTCGAGCTCCAGCAAGGGCTTCATGTGGTGGTCTTTTTGGTATATTACTCATGCTGTACTTTTCCCATGTTTTGATCAGGCAAAATTAATTTGTTTGCTTCAGAAGAACCATTAAATTGCTATATCTTTCAGCGAAAGACAATGTCATGTGTAATTCGACGTAATGTGATGACCTAATTGTCCGTAAATATACGGATAACGGCGGGTCGTGTGTTAAATAGCAATAAAGTAAAATAACTAATAACTGCCAGAGATCTAGATCTGGGGTTGGGGAGGGGAAATTAAACTTTGACTTTCCCGAGTAAGTGCCTGAGGCATAGCCCGACATTCGTCAATCTTGATTTTCCCCCCCTCCACATACGGCACTAATGCCAAGCAGGTGGTACATTGAATTAGCTTTTCATCCAATTTATCTTCACTTGCCTTCCGCCTGTCGTTCATTTTCAGAAAATAATACCATGAGTATTTTTAAATTGAACAAATCTTCACTTCTCATACCAAGTAAAATGGTCATGTAAGGCTACAGTGTTTTATGCTTGTTAAGAGGTCAAGCTAGAGATATATACACGGTCAGTTCACAGAAGTCTACTCGTAGTCTGCGCAGCCAAAATCAGCTGCGACAAGAAGGATGTGGTCAGAGAAAAGCTTAGAGGTCTTCCTCAAATCGCGACAGTTTCCACCCGAATTACCTCCCAATCCAACATCTAGTGTGGTTGTCCCTGTCGATACCTTAATTCCAACTTCTTCTACTTCAGGTCCTATAAACCCACATCAGAATGTTGATAGTCAGACCCCGATAGTAGCTGTGAGTTACTTGCAAATGATATTCAGAGACATAGCTAATCATAATTTGCAGATAACTGCGGCTTCACTAGCCATGATTGTAGCTTTCATATTTGCTTTCTACGTTCTAAGACACTGTCGTGAAATTAGAAGGGCATCAAGCTCATCATCTAATAATAATTTTTTCAAATATCTTTGGTTAAAAACAAAACTTTCACGCCAAAAAGATCGACTTTCAAGTATTAATGAGCAGGGATCTGCTCCTAGAGAACATGTCGCAGAAGCGACTGATTCCGGTTCACTTGAAATGGCATTAAATTTTGAAAGGCCGGACCGTGCCGCATCCTTTCGATCGGTTATAACCTTGCCTTCATATATACCAACTGCACGGCAAGATGAGCAAGTTCTAGGCCGAGAAGGCGAAAGGGGCGGTATAGATGTCGTAGTGGAGTTCCCAACCACAGCTGATGAGGAAGAGCGACAAAGGGAAGAAGAGATGGAAGCACTATATCAAGTACGTCTTGCTCGTAGACGTGGAAATGAAACGCGAGAAGAACGACGAAGGGCGAGAAGAGCAACGAGAGAATGTGGAGAAACATCAACACCGAGAGAAAATGTAGAGAATAGAAGGAACACTAATGCACCGGGGCAGAGTATTGAAGAATTAAGAGCTATACACGAACGCCTCAAAAATAGTCGACAGCGAGCGGTATCAGTAGTTTCCTACGCAGAGCTTGGCGTAGCACGTCACGATGGTTCACGTCTCAACCCAGGGACTACTGAGATTGAGCAAATCGGTCTGTTAGGCGATGCCGCGAGTATCTCTGCTAACCCATTTACTCGTGGGCGAAACGGGTCTGTTCGTAGTATCGGCTCTATGAGCTCTGAAATTCCATACCCCTTGATTCCTCAATTTTCTAATACTAACAATTCTCATCATTTCCATTCACCAGCACAATCTGATGTACCTCCTTATATGTTAACCCCTGAACCGGAACACAACTTTACTACCTCTCCCCTTTTCATGACACAGATGTGGGATCGTTCAAGGACAAACCTAAATACAGCCAATTCCAACGCTCAGAATTCCATTTTATCAAGTTCCGACAGCACGAAAGTTGGCGAAGAAAATGCCTTTTCAGAGAATATTCCGACTGACTATAGATCAATTCATCTTGAAAATCCTGTGGAATCTGATGAACTACCCCCAGACTATTCGCTTACGAACAGACAGAATAATCACCAGAAAAAAAAAGAAAACGTGACAAGTCCATCTACATCGGAGTTGCTTGACAATGACCGTAATTTTGGAAATGCTACAAGCGAGCCTAATGGAAATGAACCAGATACTTCTGTTACTAGCCCTAGTAATAACAGCACAAGTGATATGCCCCGATTTGAAAGAAGATCAAGGTCTGACTTGCCAGAACTTCCGGAAATAAGGACCCAGGTCGTGCCTAGTATCCAAATCAATCTTGCAAGCCCAACAATGGATCGAGAAATAGAAAATCCATTGAAATAGAATCCTGGTCAAATCAACTAATTGTATATACAAAACGAATAATGGGTAATGATAAAAAATAAATGCTTTATGCTCACAGATTTTGGAGATTTTAGGTTAATCTGAATGTTTTATGTTTGTTGGAGAATCAGTATAAAGGAATTGAGCGTGGCGTTACGGAATTTTAGGTTTGAAAGCCTTCCCTTTTGGAATAGTGTTCAATCGCGTAATCTGGTAATATATTTTGTATTACAGATTCATGCAAAAACTCTTGGGCTACAGAGGATAAAATGCTCAACTTTATTCGACATTCGATCGGTTTCCTCATATTCATCAAATTTGTTCTTACATTATTGAATATTAGAGAAATTGGGTCTTTTTCAACTAAAACGGTTGTTCAAACAATAATTTGAATAAATAAATTAAAGTAAAATTATGATGAAAATTAAAAATAAAATAAATAAATAAATATTCCTGGATTTCTTCTGGTGTTTTGTTGTGAGAGAGGTTTAACAAAAAGAGTCAATGTTGCTCCGTGATTTGTTCTCTATATTAAATGATTTGCTACTGACACTAGATCACATGACAAAATTTGGTCGCTTTCCTTTTGTTGCCAATCATGCGAACATCCATAGAGAGAACTTTTCATGTTAATAAGAGAAAGAGCGACAGTATTTCTTAGTGACAATGGGATATACTATCGCGGCAGCTCGATACCGTGATGAGGACAATGACAATGTCATACTTCACAGATTATATAATTCTTTTTATTATCGACATAATAATCTGGTTTCAATAAATTGCGAGATTATAAGACTTCGTATGCAGCATCTAGAGTTGTCATAGAACATTTGATGTGCCCGGGAGACGTCAAGCAGAGACTGCATGGGGGGCTTGGAATGGGTTAATAGCATCGAGGGGACAAGAAAGATGGCCTGAAAAAGCTGCAGAAGTAATAATGAACGTATTTTTTGGTAAATACCGATTTGACAGGCAATTAAAATGTTTTTATGGCTGTAAATTCTAAAATATAATGTGAAGAAGACATCAAGTTTCTCGAGATCAGGATTGTGGAAATGGGAGAAGGCGGGGGATAGTGGGTCCGAGCATGGGACACCTAATTCTAGAAAGTTAGGTGGGGAATGAACGTTTGGCCCACATTTCCTGTCTCTACCCCCCGGGCTTTTATGACGTAAATCTCTTGATTGGTGAAAACTGTCACGAGACAGGCCAATAAGCTCCCCTAAGCTATAAATAAATTCGTCAGGATCATGAGACTCTTTTAGCCTTCTGGCAGAGCCGTAATCGTCCATCCGAAAGTGCCTAATCCGTGTATCAGAATAGCTGAGTTTACTATTCTAAACGACTTCTTTCCCAAAACTTATCGGATTAATCAACAGCCAGACTTAAAGCGGTGAGCTTTCCTTATAGGCAGGGTCAGACTTGAATTTCTCAACATAAGGCAATTGCTTCAACTGAAAGTTGCCTGAGAATCAAATTTTACACGTGACGATTACGCGATAATTAATCAGCAAAAACCACAGGAAAATACTCACGATGACTTCTAAGCCAGATTTTCATCATAATATCATTGTCAATATATTCTCAATTTAATTGCTAGTTCGTTAGGAAATTATCGTATTCATTTTCTGTAACTTGTAGCCTATTTTCTGGAAACAAAAAGGTTGAGTCCTCAACTTGTTAATGTAAACTAAAAAAAATACATCATTTTCTTTATTTATTCCCTCACTACTTATCAGTCACTCTTTTTTTGCTGGGAAAATTCTAGAAAAATAATTTTAGATGATGATAGTTTAATATTTCTTTAAATTAGAATTTAAAAATATAAACAGATAGATCAAAATAATGGGCTCCAAAGTGATAATAATGAAATTTTGGTGTTTTTGGTGGGTTTTTTTTGATTATTAATCGCCGCGGTGAACTTTTAAATATCCGAAGCAAGTCTTAATTGAAGCAATGGCTAGAGGTTTAGATTTCAAGTCTGACCCTTTCCCAAATTATATTACAAAGCGACTACATCCTAGACATCCACTACATTACAATCAACAAATATAATTCTATCAAATTAGGGTATTCGCCGTTTACAATGAACCCTCAATCCAATAAAGTATTGCTCTGAATTCTTCCGAAATCGCCTAATTAGTGAGTTTCGTGTCAATCTCCTAGGATTACGGCTAAATCCATGTATGATCCTTAATAAAAAACGCGTTCTCCTGAATCATCTAATGGTAGATCAATGAGATAGCTTTCTGTACGAGATGAAGACTTGGAATAAGCCTGTGAGTACTGCCTCATTTCCTCTAATTATAGAAGGAACTGCACGTATTGGAACATCTAGGGACAAACAAAGTACCTCTACGTTTCATAAGATTTTGATCTTGATCAACTGCTTATCGAATTTACTCAAGCACTTCAGAAAATCGATGACTCCTTTGACTAAAATCCACCAAACCTCGCAATAATTTATCTTGATGGCTTAATTAGAGAAGATAGTGGTTCCTAGTTAAAGTAGGTACAAATTAAAAGGGATCCATGTGTCAAGTTTTACTACTGCTGTAGTCAAAATAGCGCCCGAGAAGCGGCAACTAAAAGTACAAAAAAGCGTGACCGACATCGGAAAACAACGTCTAATTATCGAAGTCAATGAACGTTTCTGCAGCAATTATCTAGTCGCCGACTACTGATAATTATTTGGCACGACTATCGCGATCCGGCTGTTAATATTGAACTGTCACAAGAGGTGTTGAACTTCATTAATTCATGCTATTTATAAAGGGTCTTAAAGTAGAGTATATTCAACTATATTCAGAGCTATATTCAATTGAAAGTCTTGGAGTAAAGAGCCAAATGATGTGAGATGGAGCTCTCATATTTATTTACAAATTGATCTCAAGATATTGCACTTTGAGTTTTTCATTCTATCGGTACGAACTCCTCTTCTTTAGTAAAACCATAACAAAGAATGTTGACAATTTAAGTAAGAAGGGTAATAGCTTCAGGAGATTAGTATTGGTAAGTAAGCAGGTTCCCGCTTCTAATGTTCTCTGAAAAAAGTAATCTCCTTTTCATTTAAAAACGCAAATTTTCTTTCTCGTAACAAGTGGAATTCTTATTTTCCATACTTCCATGTGTCACAATGGTCATTTCGTTTAAGGAGTCAATGATGTCGAAGTATTAGTATTATCATGGTGAGTTTTCAATTCATGATCCAGGAGTATTAAGCGAGTGTGATCGATATTAGGCGAGTTGCTTGAGGTAGCAATTAAAATAAAATTAGGGGATGTCTTCAGAAACCACCCCTGTTGTCTACATAGACCATCCCCATGCAATCAATAATTGAATATCTTTATCCCAAACAAAAATAAACCAGAAATCAAATTCTTAGCTACATTGTGAGGATAAGAGCCATTACATAAGGAACATCATTGTAAATCATAAACAATTACTAATTTATACATTTGAATACACACCACAAGAATAAAAATTGTGAAATGACAAACTTTCACCACCCTACTTCTATCCAACTTTGAGAAAACAAAATAGCTAAAACTTGTAAGCAGAATGTTCATTTCAAGAGTCAAATAGATCTTACCGAAATGAAATCTTTCTGACAGAAGTGCGTGCATCGACGTTTGTTGTAGCTAAGGATTCGATTTCTGGTTTAATTTTTGCAAGGGGGAGGATGGAGGAGTGGTCTATATAAGTAACAGGGGTGGTTTCTGTAGACATTCCCTAAAATTATAAAGTTGTATAATTAGGCACTAGCCTAATATGATATCAGGCATTTAGCCTGTGATACACACGCTATTCAACCTAGACGCCCTGCTAAAACTCGTTAAAAATTAGGTTATCTACTGGGAGCCGTGGATTAAAATTGCCCCCAACATTAGGTTCTATTGCAAGTGGTAACAGGGCTAACATGGACTAAAAAAAAATTTATTTTTATTTTTATTTTTATTTTTATTTTTATTTTCATTTTCTTCTTGTGAAATCTCTACAGGTTTTATCAAGATTATGTTTGTAATTTTTTGTTTTTTATTTTTAACATCACGGCCATTTGACTAAATGGCACAGCTGAAGACGCTAACCATTGACTTAAAAAAAAAATGTACATTATAGTACACAATCTACCGCAGAACTTTATTTACCGGTGGTTGGAAAGAATTCGGATTGCTACTAGATAGTATTATCGATAGTATCTTTGAGGTTTCCGTAAACCAGATCCCCCTATTAGTAATCAATACCCATATCCGAAATTAGGTAATTTCAATGACCACTAAGCTAGGACATTTAGAAATATGGGTACCGACGAACATTTATATATTCATTCAGAGGGGATATTAAAAAAGGATAATTACATATCGTTTTAGATTTTACTATATTGAAGTATAGTTGAAATCCATGGACACCCTGTAACTAAATTATATATAATTACAGTTTACTTTTTACTATTTAGTATCTTAGTGCCTCATCTTCACCTTCTTCATCATCAATAGATCAAGGGTATAACGCAGTGAATCCTTTTTGCTGTGGTTTGAAAAAAAAAAAAGAAAAAAAAAAAATGGTTTGCAACATACTCGCTGTAATTATTGGATACTCAGCTTGCTTATTTCTGAGAAGCATCGAGCGAGAATTCAAAAATTTGCTATCAGAACGTTGAAACAACTCTTGGACTATAGCTGTTTGTTTGTTGCCAAAAAAGACGGCAGTTCTAAAATTCTCCGAACCACTCATCGTTTAGTCGAGGTACCACGAGCTCGAGCAGCCACTTACCGACCAGATTCGCTTAAATTATGCATCTAAACTAATTTGTAAGTGATCATCAAACGATTGATTTGATTGGTGTTGGTTGCCGACTTGGATAGTATATATACTTTTATAGGTGTTACTTTAAAACTCTCGTTAACTTAAGCGTAATCATCTTTCGTACTATCCCCTCCATAAAATCGCTCAATAATATTTCTTCGAGAAGCTTCTATTGAGTATCAAGGATATGATCTTATTAATGCTCTGATTGGTCACTTTATATATATAAGGCTGACACGAAAGCCATGTCTCTTGTCTCCAGAACTGCAGATCATTCATTTCCTAAGGCCTGCGATGGAAAGCGTAGCATACAGGTAACTTTTCGGCTAACAAGCCATTACACAAAAGTTGTTAAATTCATCCTCCAAAAAGGAAAGACATTAATTTCCACTCGCCTGTTGATTTAGTCAGTTGTAACGTGATATGTATCACCCCGCACTTAGTATCAACTCATTGCATAAATCTTTTCCTCATAAATTTTAATCTGCTTACTCAAAGGACAGCTAAACCGCCTTCCTTAACTTGCTCACTTATCTCTAGAGGAGGCCAATGTTGCTATTTATTCCTATGCTTTGTCATAGGATTTGCTCTTGTAATGATGTACACCAGAAAAGCCCGAAATAAAAGAGACAGCGCCGTTAAGACCCATATCCTGAACTGCCCAAAGGACGAGGTACGAGATAGGAGCAAAAGTTAGATAGAGAAAGGGTTCACATAGGCATGATAAATGCTGAGACTTATTTGTTTGACGCTAGTATATGGCTAGAGGGTAGACTTTGGCAAGTAGAAGTGGGCAACGGAGAACACAATCATGAACCACATGTGCATATATCATCTACAATCTGGACTTCCGGTACGCCTATGACCATTAATGCTCAACGCCGCTATTACTTCTCGAGCGACATAGAATTGGTTAGCTATGATGGGCGATATAACTATGAAATGGCCATCCCAATCGCCTGATCTTAACTCAATCGAGCACCTCTGGGGTATGGTCAAACGCCGCCTTGAAGAGTACCCTAAATAACCCGGAAGTACGCACGAATTGATGCAAAGAGTGGATGCAGTTTGGCATAGTATAAATGAAGATTCATGTAGGGGAATTAATGGAGAGTATGCCATCACGGTTTTTTGCTGTAAAGAGAGCAAAGGGGCGTCAAACTAAGTATTAAAACCGCGCGCTCAATAAGATCAAATGTCTCGGAAATGCCGGAATTTACAAAATGTACAATATCTCATTATTTTCATTAAAAAAATATCACTGCTGCAGTGAGATGACTTTAAATTCATGTAAATATATTAATATCATTTTACGATGTGTTATTGTTGAGTTATAGTTAGATGTATGCACAGTAACTTCCGCATTCGAAAATTTTGTGACCTACTGTAGTAAGGGTGATAAAATAACTACTTTGATAATAGAATTTGAGCGGATTACAGGTTACTTTGATGGCCAGATACCCGACTCATCCTCAGCTGAACGGGAAGATTGTTTATATCGAAGTGCCAATACTTTGATTGGTTGGTCAGAGCTTGATGTGAGAAACGCAGAGATATCCCTATTATTTGTAACTTTCTTCAACTTTTCTTTCACTTTTCCTTCCTTTTCCTTTTTTATCATTACTCGGGGTAAGTGCAATGCGACCCATTCATACCAAATTTCAATATATATTCATTCCATAATGTGAATGTATCGGAACCTTTATCACGTATCCCGGGGAGTATCTGTTCAATTACCCAGGAAATTAGGTCTCACTGCTAATGTGTAGCTATAAATAGCTTCATTGATGGCATCAAAAAAGTAAGATGTATTTTTGAGGTATAGTTTATCAAAATTCTCGAGTACATTGAATATTCGGAGGGATTAATATAGTCCGCAAAAGTGTAATCGTTTGATCGAAATAAACCCAGAATCTTGGTATATAGTAGCAAAGGGGAGTTGAGGGGGGGCGTTTTGGGGGTGGCGGTCTTTAGAGAGATGTTCAGATATCTCGTCAAGTATCGAATTTACATACATTTCTTACACATTTATATCACACATAGAATTAATACTATTGAATTCCATAGATTATGTTGTATTCTTCAGTATCCAAGGAATAGATCTATGTCTCAATATGTTCAGGCCTGTCATTCGAGAGACAGTCCATCAAATAAGTTATGTCACTCAAGTATTTACAGCGATTAGAAAATATACATCCGCTCCGCTGGGGCTCGACTGGAAAGACCCTTTGAACTTACAGAGCCAATTAAATGAGGACGAGGTTGCGATTAGCAAGACTGCAGAAGATTACTGCCAGGAACAATTACTACCTCGTGTCTTACGTAAGTCTTTTCATAAGAAATCACTGTCTCTAATAAGGATTTTCAACAGAGTCATATAGAGATGAATCCTTCGACCGTGCAATATTGGAAGAAGTTGGAAACTTGGGCATGCTTGGGGCGACAATCAACGGATATGGATGTGCTGGTGTTTCAAATGTTGCTTCCGGACTAATAACGAAGGCTGTGGAGAGAGTAGATAGTGGATATAGATCTGCTATTTCTGTCCAATCATCACTAGTTATGGGAGGCATTAATGATTTTGGAACTGCAGAACAGAAGGAAAAGTTCTTGCCAAAATTGTCACAAGGAAAGCTTATTGGCGCATTTGGTCTGACCGAGCCAAATCATGGTAGTGACCCTGGAAACATGGAGGCTTCAGCAAGACCACATCCCTATAAAAAGGGATATTTCAACCTTTCAGGCTCCAAAACCTGGATTACAAATTCTCCCATTGCCGATTTACTGTTGGTATGGGCTAGATTATCAACAACTGGCAAGATAAAGGGATTTTTGGTTGAAAGATCAGAATGTCCTCCGGGAACACTAGAGACACCGGTGATCAAGAATAAGACTGGACTTCGAGCATCAATCACAGGATCAATTCAACTTGATGAATGTCCTGTACCTGAGGCAAATATGTTTCCAGACGTTGAAGGGCTCAAGGGCCCGTTTACATGCCTGAATAGTGCTAGGTATGGAATAGCATGGGGAACTATTGGTGCCCTCGAGGATTGTATAGAGAGGGCAAGAAAATATGCCCTAGAGAGGAAACAGTTTAACAATAATGTCATCGCAAGCTACCAGTTAGTTCAAAAGAAACTAGCAGATGCTGTTACAGATGCCGCATTTGGTGCCTTAGCGGCTCTTCATGTTGGAAGACTAAAAGATAACAATCAGGCTACCCCCCAAATGATCAGCATGATTAAGAGACAAAATTGTGATAAGGCTCTTAGCAATGCAAGAGTCTTACAGGAAATCTTTGGTGGAAATGCTGTGAGTGATGAGTATCACATCGGACGGCATGTAGCCAATTTATTTGTAGCTCAAACTTATGAAGGACAAAGTGATATTCATAGTGAGTTTATCTACTAACTAATTTTATTTCCTAAACCAATAGATTGCTTACAAAATTAATAGGCCTAATCCTCGGAAGAGCTATCACTGGTTTGCAGGCTTTTTCCTGATGATTTAATCCATAATTTTAGATTTCAGGCATACCAAACGAATAAATAATCCAGTAAGAGATTTGTTTTTCCCGTGAGTCATCTTGTGAATTAAGTCTTGCTCTAAAGATCATTATCCGTAATTTAAGAATGATTCAGTACTCTAATCATTGGGGATACTTGATTGAGATTACAAAAAAAAACAATTTGATACCCCAAAACTCGCTCAAAATAACAAAACGTTAAATAATTGCTCTCTGATCTTGGGACATGAATCGTATGATATTGTGGCACATCGTCTGGACTTTTCTCCCGAATAGGGTCTGGGTAACTTGGACATCGACTTCAACTATATTTAACGCTGTGGATATAAATATGACAACAGAAGCATCTCTATGTAAGCCAAATTATTTAAATTTCCTTGAATATAAACCACACAGAAATGATGTTCTGAAGGAAAAGTGATTCCATTTTATAGTGGTATTTACAAATTGAATTTAAGGTATGAGTATACGTAATGTAAAATTCAATCATTTAGCACTTAAATAAACAATCTCATTCCTACTCTGTCTTGGACATTTCACTGTATTCGCTGGAAAAAAAAAAAAAAGGTTCTAGGCAAGAAACCACTTCGGATCTCACCGAAGAATCATCCACGCCGGAAAGAAAGTGAATAAATTACCCATTCATTTTTAAGAAAATATTATTTACTAAACCCCCCTCCTACTTTGCACAATTCTGGACCTTTTTTTGAGTCATTGATTGGCGCGTATCAGTTTCCAGCCAGTCCACGCTTAATACTTCTTACTCAACCACTATTAAATTAGTTAATTC
This sequence comes from Oidium heveae, assembly GCA_003957845.1. Classification (NCBI taxonomy): domain Eukaryota; kingdom Fungi; phylum Ascomycota; class Leotiomycetes; order Helotiales; family Erysiphaceae; genus Oidium; species Oidium heveae. The sequence continues at coordinate 32,447 of QVIK01000316.1, forward strand.
CCGTCATAACTCTGTCTCAGCCCCCATTTCGAATTTTCATAATTTCTGGAGCGTCACTCTCACTCAAACTGAAATTCCTGTCTCAAGATTGCCATGGCAACAAAACAATACTCGACGGGCAAAATACCATTCATATTCCCGGTCAAAGACAGTACCTATTCCTTACGATCTTTTTTTTTTAAAAAAAAAAAAAAAACTCTAAATTGCCGGTTTTTAAGCTACATAAACTTTTATCTTAAAACCTGCCAAAAGCTGCAACACAATTATCTAGGGGTATTCAAGAAGATGACAAGAAGACCTAATCGAATTTCACACTTTTTTCTCTTAAATAGAAGGCCTAATATAGCAATAGTTACGCTAGTTGATATAATCAAATTTAACAATTAGATCTTCTATAATTTTGCCTGAAAATCTGTAGGTCAATTTTTCAGAAGAGATGCTTCATATATCATTGATCTGGCAGATCTTGCTGTCGCCAACTATATAAAAAAAGACGACAGCGAGATTTATCGATACTAATTTTAATTGTATCAAGACTGTTACGATGAAAAATGAAAAATCCAAGATCAATAGAACTTCTCAACCTGACTAAAACAAGGAATTTTCAAAAGCTCAAGTACGAAAGAATTGCAATGGGAAATCCAGTTCAAGATTTTGATCTTCTTATCCATGATAACTTACACATAAGTCCGACTAAAGCCTCCCATGAGATATGTGGCGTTAAAGAATAATAGTTATAATCTGGACTCCTCTAATTTAAATTAATTCCTACCGGGTACCAAGATTTTTCTAGTACATACAAGCGATAGCATTCGAAATCGTCTTAGAGGGGTGTAAATTTTTTCATGATTACTTGAGGGCTATTCATTGAGATAATACTTTTTAAGAAAATCACAGTCATTCTTTTCAGACCTTATTACGACAAAGCGAAGTCTCATATAAACAAGCCATGAAGAACTCAGACCTTTGACTTCGTGAAGATCTAATCAATATTTGATCGCTAGCGTCATAAACATAGCTTACGAACAATATTGTATGTGTAATTTGAAGTGTAGGACCCTTGGCTCTGACTTTCTAGGAAGATTCTTTGTTAATTAGCTGATAGAGACCGAGTTATCATGCAAACACAGTGCTGACTGAATCTTGGTCTCAATCTCATCTCTAAATCCAATTTGGAACGCAGAGATCTCATTACCGACACTAGTGAAATGTTACTGAATGATTACTTTATTTTAATTGTCTTCGAAATAAGAGAGATATCGAATTTGAATTTATATTTCAAGTGTTTTGATTAGATAAAAATCCTTGTTTAAAAACAGGGTATTCTGGGAACTGATCTAATTGTCTAAGGGTCTGTGGAAATTTTAGTTTTACTATTGCCCACAGTTTTTCCTCATTTGAGGCCAATCTTAAAGCGTCAACTCTCTACTTCAGTAATTCAACCAATGAATAATTTAGAAAGCATTTTTGGGAGCTAAGATGAATGAAGTACGTCTCAAGTTTGTTGAAAAATTCATCAAAGATGAATTAGATGCTCCTTAGATTTTTTTGTCAAAAATTACTATCATCTTTGTAGGTACAAGCGAAACTACGATGTAGCCTTAGAGCATTATCAATAGTACCCTGAACATAACCGACAGATTTACGACAGCCCATCACTACAGATCTGAACGTCTCCTGGCCCCTATGACTAGCGACCCTCAAGCGAAATTGGTGGTCATCACGGAATTTCTTCTGATAAGAAAATGACATACAGTCAATAGTAGATCTGAATTTGCAGCCGGCCACCGCTGACAGTATTTCCGCTTGCGTTGGAATTGGGCATGCGTAATACATGATTCAGCACCAAATATCGACATTTACTCTTCCTCTGCGCCCGCTGCTTACCATTTTCCGGAGCACGAAGAATGGGAATAAAAATAGCGTTGAATAATTCGTTCAGTAACAACGACATTAGTTGTGTAACTTTTCATGATTTTCGTCGATTAAGACTTGTTCTATAAGTCCTTACCTGTATACTCTAGCTTGACATGGTTAAAAGAGCTCTTGCTAGTTTTCTTTTAATTCTGTGGTCATTTGTTGGTTTAGCAAAACAACCTCTATCAGTCCAAATAACTTTAATTTCATTTACTAATTCCTTTAAGAACTCTTCTTCTTTAATATTTTCGAATATTATTACACTACTAGATAATCTTGACTCGTGCCGTCTAATGTTAGTATTAGATGTTGAATCTAAGTTTCTAATCTCGAAATTAGCTGAAGCCATTGCTAGAGTCTATTTATCCAATGGTCTAGACAGAAAATCATTTTTAACGGGAGAGAGCATGAGGTGATAAACTTCAGATTAATTTACTGTTGTCATTGGATTAATATCATTATCAACTCAATGACCCTTCAAATTATAAGCTGGTATAAAATATTCGTTGTTACTTTCTTTTTGTATTAAAGCTGAGTTACACTCGCCAGAAATCACCTGAGGCATATATGTAAGTATATTTTATGTTTCCGGCTCATAAGATAGATCGTGTGTTGGAATACAAGCGCCAAAGAATTCAAGTAAGTATACACAAGCTAAGACTGTAACAGACCCCGGTCTATTGTTGTTGTTATTTGTTTCTTTGGATCTCGTTTAGTGTTAATGAAGGAATAGGGGGGTTACCGAGTTAGACCAATGAAGAGGATATACTTGGCATATAGTGAGCTTCCCCTTAGGTGTTAGAAAGATAGAGAAGTGAATTGAATCTTGTTTTGTTACTGTTTTACGCGCGTACTCTTTTTTCCAGTTTATGTTATTTGATTTCAATTCCCATTACAACTCAATTAGACGTCTGATCTAATCAAAGCTTTACCAATATCATGTTTAGTAGGTTTAATTTAAGTCCTTTTTTATTTCGAATAGCTTTTAGTTTTCGCTTTTGCGGCGGAGTGGAGGTTTTGTAAGTTGAATATTCTTTTGTGATAGGTTCAGGCGCTCTTGTTTTAGTATTGATAGATTCTGACACACCTAAACATTGATGCATGATCAAATTTTTATTTTCGAGGTCAAGAATCCGTTTTTCATGAGATGCTGTATCAATATCATATAAAATTTTTGCATCAAGATGATCAACAATATGAAATTCTCGGTGGATGTGTGAGATAATGTTATTGGCACCAGGGGTAAAAAAGTTAACTTTACAAAGGTACTCGCATCAACCAGTTTATTACGCATACCTTTTCTCTTGACAGGTTTGTTCATTGTTAAAATAGGCGTTGATGACGAATGCTTCTTTAGACCTTGCTTATCGATTAGTGAAATTATATAACCAGTACCTTATTCACCCAAAAGCATATTATATTATCTTCTTGACTAGCCAACATGAGCTTTATTCTAGCGTATCTTCTACTTAGAAAGGTAAAGCCAGAAGGAAATGAATTTGGTGGTCCCGTAAATTTTACAGCTACGATGTTAGATTAGTCATTTGGTGAGATTATTTGACGAATTTGTGGATTAGGACTAGTTTTAGATACAGTGGTAGTTGGGAGATGTTCTGTATTAAAGTGATCGTGAAGTTTATAATTTGGGCTAAAGGTGCACTTGTAAAGTTTACGTACTGTTTCTTTCTTAGCTTCAGTATTTTGGGTGAGCTGAACTGAATTTTTGAAAGTATTGACTTTTGAGTTATATTCCTACAATTTAAATTGGGAAATTTTATCATGTCCTATAATTCTCTTAAATAATCGGTGAGTTAGTCCGACCCATGTTGTATTGTTTTCATTATTTTTATCTGATCTTTCTTCTACTGAATTAATAGATTCTGTGCCCTAAAAATAGGTACCGTAGAAGACACTTTCTGCTTTTAATTCTTCTGCTCCAAGTGTTTGCATTTCAGGAGTTTTATCTTCGGGGATTGCATAATATGCCCTAGATTTTGGATTCTGATCACAGAGATCCTTTTTTGTCGTTTTTTTCCTATAATTATTCTTATCGGCATGGTTTCTCAAGCTCTCATACGGCCTACTAAACTGTGGTGAGAGATTTATCACGTTGAAAGAATAGGTTGATGAAATTCTTTTGGGAAGATGAAGTTATTTTTATTCAGGATGTTAGATCTAGAGGGCTCCGCGAAAGTATTAATTTTATTTTGAGCTAAAGTATCTTTGTAGTGATTTGAATAAATCTATGAATGAATAACTCTTCCAGGATAATATTCGTTGTCAAACGGATGGCAAAGATCATATCATTGATCTCTAGCGTCTATTATTTGTGTTGTCGAGTCAGAGAGTGTAGTATGTTGCCTTGATTTTGGAATTTGTAAGCACAAAATTGGGTTCAGATTTTGCCAACAAGTTAGCATGAGATGATAGGTAGATTATGATGTGTTCGCATTTTTTGCTACCTAAATCTTAGTATTTACGAAATCCAATGGATAATGTCTAGCTGTCACGTCTTTCAGCATGTTTCAGGTTCGTTCAAGAGTTTCTAGCGAGGTAGCCGCTGCCTCTCTAAATCTGCTTTTAAGCTTCTCAATCCAGAAATTAAGGTTGGCTTTTAGCCCTGGTCTTGCTACATCGTCGAGCTGGGTTGAGTAGCAATTCTCAGCCTTACAATCTTTTTAACTCAATTATCAGATCGTCTTGAGTAAGTCTTTGGTTACTGGTGCCGAACGAAAGGGGCGAGCTAAGCAATTTCTACTGTCTGATCTATGTGGGCCTCCACAATTACGACACCTAGTGGAAGCCTTGCAATCAGTGACGAGATGCATTGTAGATGAACAATTCTCGGAGGCAGGCGCTTGAGAGCAACCTCGTGTGACGTGAAAACCAAAGCATCGTTTACATTATTGTATAGGTTGTCGCAGTTTGAAGGCAATAGCGACCCCTGGTTCGTCAAAAAAGCGGAAGCTAGGTCGGGGAGATTGTTCTCCTGTAAAATTTGTATGCCAGGAGCGATAGGGTGCTCTTATATGAGTCCTTCCATGCAATCTAGTTATCTTAGGCACAATTTTAGTCACTCTAGTAATTTCCGCGGCAAGATTGGGCTCTTCAAGTATCACCGTTCCATTAGGAGCTCTGTGGGCTACAGGAAAAGTTGCAATCCGATAAGTTATCAGGTCCGATGCTGGATCCATTTTGGCACCTTGTAAAGATAATCCTTCATTATCGTTAACTGACTTTTGTCGTGTTTCTTTATTGTTGCTAGGAGTAGCAAAGCCAATGAGTGTCCGGGTTATTTTCGTAATATCGAATGGTGTACATTTTAGGTAGATACATAATAATTCACACACTCCACATGATGCGAAGATTCATCAATCGTGATCCTTGGAAATGCGGAGGAACAGGGGATTTACGGGGTCAACTTTAACGTTATTCTAGAATTTGGCTGCGTAGACGAAGCGGGTGTCGTTATAGATCAAACCATATGTCATGTGATTAAATCTTACGTAACCAAATGTACATATAAGTAAATAGAAATCTCAACAGGCTTCGGTTGCGCGGCCACACTCAAAACCAAAATTTTATTACGTTCAAAAGCAGACAACTATTTTCCAAATTCCACAGTTACTATAGCCTTGCTTTATCTTCATAAGGCAATTTTATGGCGCCGCCTCTGGGTTCAAAGCGTGCGCTCCCGTCAGATCCTCCAGACGCTGGGAATCGCGTCTCGAAACCGTAACCAACGTCAGGTAAATAATTTAGGGCAAATGCCACGAAAACTCACCTACCACTAAAGACAGTCGATGCCAGCCCTAATGGTATCGCTAATGAGAAAGTGCCCAGTGAGATGCAAGGATCGACCGACTATAGTTATGAATCAGATGATAGTATGGAGTCAGTTACTGACAATAGAAGAGACCACGAACATATCAAATAAGATTTTCCAGCGCTCCCTGCAAGCACACAGATAACAGCTGATGCAAAGACCCCAAGTCCATCATATAACTGGAGCGGCAAAAGCGAAGGAAGCGCAGCGGGTCTTATGGGAATTATCAAAGGGCTGCTCGATCTGACCAATGATTACTTGAATAACCTTGAGATACAACACTCAGGAATTGGATCTGACTTTCTTTCACTAATAGCCGACGGTGCCTCACGAGCGATGCGCGGAGAGCGTTTCTACTATGACCTATCAAAAATTGAGCCTTCGCAAGCTTTCAGTGGAAGAAACGTGGGCTACAAAGGCTGAAGATCAATCAATAGGGACTAAAGTCTTTAATCTCAAAAGACAAACCCTAAAAGTGTCGCCTCCTCAAGGTCAAAGCAAATGTCACGGTTTTCAGACAAAACGCTTATGCAATTTTGTAGGTACAGTTTATTAATAATAAATCTCTAGAGAGCTAGACTACAATGGTAAAGGAATCTATTAAATACATTGATACATGTGTTATCATTTTCTAGACGCTTCCACGACCTTTCGCTCCAATAGCGTCAAAATTGTTTCATAAAGATTCTGGAAGAATCTAATTGTACACGTGACCTGGTTATAGATTCTATAATATCTATGTCTACGCTAGCCAGCGTAAGTTACAGGTATTTACCGGCTTATCAGCCGTTACAGCAAAGAAGATCAATGTGTAATGATAAGGCTGAAATCAGACCATGAAGCACGAAAGAATGGTTCCTTCAAACTATACAAAACATTAGTACCTGAGAGCTCGTTGGTTTCAGATGCTTGGATAGTTCCCTCAGGCATTGCCATTCTAGCATTAACACCTGCTAAGGCTGCTGCTATTCTTCAAGCAAAGAAGCCCATAGAAATAAGATTGGAAATGCAATCGTAGAACGCCAAGAAGCCTGGACGACTTTTGTCATTAGACCCATAAACAAGCGGATAAGGTGTCTTGATGGGACATAAGACACAATGGAGGGTTTATTACAAGAAGAATTAGCGCATATCCGAAATACTATCCCTGTCAGAATTGCCTTATCTTGTATAATATATATGTGGAGATTCATCAGATCATAGTGTTCTATGATTCTGGTCTGGCCTTTTGGTCAAGTGGTGATGCATCTATCTCGTGTATCATGTAGGATGGCAAACCTTAGCCTGTCACTCCTTGCTTCTTGCTTCTTGCCCCGCTGTCTACATGCCGCTTCTGACAATCCCGCTAAGAGATATAGGCTGGAATAGGCGGTCTCAAAATGATGAACCTTACGGATATATTAGAATCTGTGTACCTGAGTCGAAAGCAGGAAAATTTCCGTCGAGACTTCGAATTTTCGGGGAGGCAGTCTCCACACAGAGGATTCGAAAACGGGGTCATATAGTGGTTTTTACCAAATGCCATGGATTTTATGCTGCCAGAACATGTGCATGATCAATAAAATGTCTAAATTGAGGAATGGAAGTATATGATGGTTCATGCGATAAAACTTCGAAATGTATCAATTGTCTACGACCTCACTGCTCAAATGATCCTTTGTGTCCTGCCCGACCTCGTCGTTTGAACGGAGTTTTCGTCCGTCCAACAGAGGTACAATTAACTCACATTAGAGCTGCAGGTAGAAGAGAATTTTTGAAAGTTAACAAACAGGATGTAACGGCTGATTAGCCGATTAAAACCTGTAGCATACGCTTTCTAGCGTATGCCTTAGAATTGTCAGAAGAATCGAGGAGGTTCAAAACTATGGAACATCTTGGAATCTTCTTCGTAGCCTAATAGTAATAAGGCAGCCAAAGATAGGACAGCTGAGATACCCATGTAGAAACTAACGGAATATTCTGGAAGACTTGACGGAATGAACTTCTAATGGTTATGACTAGAGATACCTCTGACAGAAATATAAATACCTAGCATGTATGTAGTTTTGTAAACCATAATTAAATTATTAATTTACCTTCATTTAACTGAAAGCCCATTGCTTCTATTACCTGATCTGTTACACAGGATGCTGGTATCTCTTCACCCTCTACATCTCCCAGCGGTACCGCCGAGACTGAAATCACCCCCTCCTCGGATCGGTAATGGCCAGGAGGCATAATCAACAAAGAGAAGTTCCCCTTCTCATCATGCAGGTTAACGTTAGGAAATGCTCATCGGCACACGACATTGCACTTTTTTATGCACATAAGAATAACATCGAAATCCTGCTTATCCAAGAACCATGGATTCATACAGACCTCTCAACTCGATAAACTAAATTATATCGAGATTTCGAGGCCCTCTCACCGATATCAACTTGGAATTCACGACCTAGAGTTTTTACATAAATAAATTCGCAAAAAATCCAGATTAAGACCATTTCAAGTAGCTAGTGATCTTTCAAGAGACATTTTTCAGACAGTTATCACTTGTGGAAACAACAGAAAAATTCCCAATTTGGAATATCTACAAAGGTTCCACTGGGTCAGTAGATGCTGAAGTGGGTCTTTCCACTCTGCTAGACTGCACTGAAACACCCTTCTTCATCGGCAGTGATTTCAATTTACGACATCCTCCATGGGACTCATTAATCACTCATACCCAACGAGCCTGCTCCAATTTCATTGATTGGTATGAAAACAAAAGCCTCAACCTCCTAAACTCTACCGACGTCCCAACTCATGATTGTGGTGGTACTTTGGATCTTGCTGTCTGCGTGCACATTAATACGAAGTGCGAAATACGATCTGACCTACATACAACATCGGATCATGAAACATTGGTAACCACTGTACGATGGGTATAGAATTCTTGAAACCCTGGAAAATTACGGTACAGTACCATTGAAAAAGACCCTTTCCTCTGTCTCCTTGGAGAAGACTATTATATACCTCTTCTATCTTCGAATGACGACCTAGAAAATGAAACGAATATTATTGTTGAGACTATACATACTGCTCTAGTTGGTGCCTGCCCTCGAAAAAGGCAGCGCAACTATGGAACCCCATGGTGGAATGATGAGTGCCGGCTAGCTTTTAACATCTATCATAGGGCTCGTCGAAAGGGCCGTGCTACTTAGGAAAAATGGAATTTCAAGACTCTGTGCGGAAGGCAAAGAAAAAGTACTGGAACACCGTTGTCGCAGAAACAAAATCATTTTCACAAGCCTATAAGATAGTACAATGGCATAACACAACCACTAAATATCAGATTGCCATGTGTCAGGAAGTAAAGATGATTTCTCCTACTCTGATAAAATTCAAAATATTTGTGTTGCCGGAGGAGGTCAAGTATTGACAGCTGGTGTCACGGTTTTCATACAAAACGCTGATGCAATGTTGTAGGTACAGTTTATTAATAATAAAACTCTGAGGAGAGTAGAAGCTAATGCTGTGAATAATTACTATATATACTTGAAAGAGGTGGTCTTGTCATTCTAGAAACTTCCATCTTAGCAGCCTATCCTATTCCTGTCTAAGGACACTTATTTTAGAACATTCTATTTAAATAATACATGGGGAGTATCCTACGTAGGACTCCCCTGAAGACATATTATTGATATTCAACATCGGCTTACCAGCCATTACAACTGGCTGTGGTAATCTTATTTTCCCATCAATTGACAACAAAACAGAATTATTCTGTAGTGCCATATATATCTACCTGGTCAGAAAAACCGTATTCTTTCAACAGCCCAACTAGAAAAACAAGGATTCTCCATTCAGTGGCCTTCCAATTATGGTGACATAAAACTTATACGTCCAAACGGTACAACATGCGCGATATTTCGCCGTATATCTGATAGATTGATGTATAAACCCTTATACCTAATTTGAATCAAGTATATTCAATAAGTCCTGATTGACATAACATTCTTGGTCATCTAGGTCAGAAAGTCCAGGATAAAATATTAAAACTTGCTGGTGTAAAAGAAAATAAATTCCCATATGACTGTGACATATGTTCCAAGGCTAAAATAACCAAATGTAAAGGCCATAGATCATTTCGCAATGCATTAAAATTCGGTGAAGCTATTCACATGGATCTAGTTGGAGGACTAAAGACTTTGTCTCCAACTACTACAGATCAATCGGTTCCCCATGCTTCTTGGTTTCTTTTAGCAGTAAATGAATACACTTCTTGGAAATGGGCATGGCCGATTTATAACAAGAGAACTGTCCCTACACAGATTATACATTTTTTTGCACATTTGAAAAATAAGTTCAACTCCATCCCTAAATGACTTCATACAGATATGGGTACTGAATTTAATAATTCAGAACTTCAAGAACACCTTCTTCCTCTTGGAATTGAATGGCAAAAGCCATCCTCATATGCCCCCGAGCAAAATGAAATCGTGGAAAGAAATGTGCGCACTGTTACAGAAAAAATGCGGTCACTTCATTTGCAATCAGGATTACCACTCAAACTGTGGCCTATTATTCTTGATGCCGCTATTCATATTCTTAATATAACACCTAATAAAATAGCACCTCAATCATCTTACTATGCTGTTTTTGGAAAACATCCCGATACCATACATTTACACCCTTTTGGCTGTCGTGCCTACTGGCTTGAGCCAGACAGAAATAAATTAAATTCCAAAGCTAAAGAAGGGATTTACGTAGGAATAGAATACACAGGAGGTCACTAAATCTTAAATCCAGAAACAAATAGAACAATATTAAGACGTGATATTCATGTTCAAGAATCCTCCTTTCCTCTTCGTAATCAAGTACTTATACTACATTCCAGTATCCAGGCCACAATTAAAACAGCACTATCTGGACCCAAGACAAAATTTTGGAATGAAGCTACCGATAATGAACTTGAAAACATGAATCGCAATAACGTCTGGTCACTTGTTCCCCGTTCTGAAGCAGCAGGGAAAATTATGACCGGTAAATGGACTTTGAAAGAAAAGTCAGATGGAAAATTCAAAGCCAGATGGTGTGCTCGAGGTTTCTCTGAACCATACACTAATGATACGTATGCTGACGTTCTTGCTCCAACAATATTGCGCTTCTTTTAGCATATGCAGCAGCTCATAATCTTCATATTCATTATATTGATATAACAGCTGCATTCCTTCATGCTGACATTGATCGCTCAATTTTCATTGCGCAACCACACGGTCGTGAACAACCTGGAAATCTCATCTTCAAATTATATAAATTCATCTATGGATTAAAAAAAGCGCCTAAAAGATGGCAGACAAAATTACAACAAGCTCTACATCGAATGGGTTTTCTTTCCCTAAAAACTGATCCAAATGTATTTCGATGCAATGACACCATCATATCAGCTTATGTTGATGATTTCATAATCATCTCACCATCTCGTGATGATATTAATGACACTATCAATAAATTGCCTAGTACATTTAAACTCAAAAATTTAGGAACAATGACAAAATTCCTCGGAATTACTATTCAGAGAAATGTTCATGGAATAAATATTAGTCAAAAAGGCAAAATCGAAAACCTATACGAAGACATGAAAATGGCCCACTGTAAAACTGCTTTTACACCAATAGCAGATGACAACATCATCGATGTTAATCCGTCCAAATCTTATTATGAAAAAGACGCAAACAAATATCGCTCAGCAGTAGGTACACTATTTCATGTCGCAAATATGATGAGACCTGATATCCAATATGCTGTCAATCAACTATCTCGATATGTTCAGAATCCTTCAGAAAACTGTATATTGGCCTTCAAACATCTTATACGATATGTCTCTCGAACAAAATCCGCGTCCCTTTCTTCTCTAGTCAAGGAATATCAAACCTCACTGCGTCGTCAGACAGTAGCTGGGGAAATATTACTTAATGTAACTCCCATACTTTCAATTCCTATTATTCGCTAATCATTCAATAGGGGTTGTCAGACTTGAATTTCTAAAATGTTATACACGAAATTCGTATAAAACCCCGTTTTATTAACCCCTACAAACCGTGAATTTCATGCACGATTTATAATCAAATTCGTCGTCAAAATTATCAACTTCACAAGACGTTCATATTCTCATCACTATATCTTTATAAAATTTTAATGATTTTAATGATTTTTGGCTAATAAAGCTGTCGCATTCACCTTCATACTTTTTTATCTAGTTTATGAAAGTCAAAAGGTACTTTTCAACTGAAATTAGCTTTTCTATTTTAATTCTGCAAGCAGAAAAATCACTGCTTTTTATTTTCTTCATAACTTTTGCTTTTCTCCGTATATTTTAACAACGATAATTTTACTAAATCTCAATCTTAAGAGAAAATTATCACATATATATATATATAAATATTATAATTTTAAAATCTTTTCCAATAATATGATGATGATGGGCTTCAAACCAGAGTGTACAGTATGGTTGAGAATTTCGAGAAGATCACGATGACAAATCGTGCATGAAATTTCACATGTTACAGGGATGGAAACGAAGGAGCTTTATACGAATTTCGCGTAAAACTTTTCAGAAATTCAAGTCTGACTACCCCTAATAAAGGCATATGATATATGGTTTACAGTATTAGTCATCTTAAGGATCCACCCACCAAGGCTCTACATGACATACACTAGCAGGGAAAATAATTTCAATCAGCGAATATAGTTATTGCTTTATCATTTCACACACAATTCCTCTTGACAGCAATTACCAGAGTAACTTCGAGAAAGAAATATTTTTATTATCAGTACGAAAAAGCTTCGTCTATGTCTTCGTCCCTTTGAAAATTTCTGTTCAAATATTAGTTACTTCGAAGGCTAGTAACTTTAAACCTGAGAATGGCGCAAGGCATAATTAAATCCAAGGTATCAAAAACCCGTCGCAAAATAGCAACTATTGGACCGAAGAAAGGAGCTCGTGTAATTCCTCCACGGAAGGCAGTATTAGTGCGACAGAATAAGACAACGAAGGTTTGTATAAAACCTTTTTATACCACAATATTTTTTTCTTCATAAACTTTGGAGCACTTTCTTGCTTCGTTTGGAAGCTAAACCCAAGACTCGAAAATTCTTTTCATTAGAAGCCCCAAAGTTAAACTTCTAAAGAAACTAGAGGATGAAAGATCAAAAAAGTTCAATATGTCAAGAATCAATGCTCAGATTCCATAGATATAGATCACAAGTAACGCATTTTCTAGAAACTCTCAGCAGGTCTTACAGCAATGACAGAGCAGACACTTGGTAAAAAGGCAGGGCACTTGGAACTACTCAATGGTAGAAGCCAAAGTACCGAGAAAGCGAAGAATCGAACACAGGATAAGCTCAAGAAGGGTCACAGTATTAAAGAGACGGAGCAGCAAAAAGGTGGCAGCAAAAAGTTTGGTTGAGACAATTCATTTTGAAGAATAAACTGTTATTGATTCTAGGAATAAATTCGCTGGATCTATTAATATTAAATATATGCTTCCTCTTGAATTTTGGAGGCATATTACTGGATTACATGAAGAAACCTTCAGCGTCATCTAAAAAGGAAAAAACCGGCTCATACACTAGAACTCTAACCTTTTATCCAGAATTCATGGTATTGGCACAACTTTATACTTCTCACTGTTCTATTTTATGGTATAGATGATGTCTATCTATACATTATTTTATCAGCAAATTATGCAGGGATATAAAACTACTACTGATACGTTTTAGCTACAAAATGAAGCACTTTAATATTTAGAGTTTAAGATGTTGGCGAGTGCAAGCACAAGATTATTATATCTCTAGGCTCTAGGGGGACTTGTTCCGTTTTGAGGCCAAGACCTTTGCGAAAATATGTTGCGACCTGGAGTCTACTTGTTATCTAATCAATACTAGGAGAGAAGGATTCGTACGATGGATGTTTTTTTATGATTTTTCTTTAGCAATCATGATATATGTAAGGCTCTTATATGGGGAATAAGTCAGAGCAAGTGGATGTACTTGATTAAGAGTGATTTCATGAGAGTTTACTCCACGGCCAAAGTTGAGGGAGATGGTTGTAAGCGAGCAGTTATTTTTCATGAAAATATTATTTGCCTATCGTTCTACCCTTTGTCTCTTGCTAGACCTTCCAATGGAATCTTATGCAATGGTCGGTGTTTTGAGGCTGAGGGGATTTGAAGTGTTGCGCGATCTTAGGATATATTTTGTTGGATATTACTCGCATTACTTGAGGGACTTGCTATGGTATTAATCACAGGAATCGAGTTAGAAGTCAGGGGTGATGAAGCGATATTGTTATTTTGGCTTGCAGAGTTTTAGGCCAAGTGTTTGAGGTAGCCAGCCTTAGTTTGACACTTAAGTTGTTCTTCTATTTTCATTCTGCGTATAGTAGAGATCTATTCTTTAGTCTTGGGGGGATATCTAGCCTTTGGGCAAAGCTCACAAGAGGAACTACCTGACAGATATGGGCCATGGCAGTGAATGCATCGGGGTGGGCATTTATGATCGGCAGAACTAGCACAGAGATTTTCATGGTATGTCTCTCAACGAGCTGTGATGGTCTGCATAGTCAGCATCGAGGAGTAGAGGGGCATACACGACTATCATGCCAGACCGAGCAACAGGTACATTTAAATTTTGTGGTTCGGTAATGGAGGATCCGTATTAAGATCCAGCATCCAAAAAGGGATATAGTTCGTGGAAGTTGATTGTGTCTTTCCGGTATTCGAACAATCAATGTGGTTGAAGCAGCTTTCAGGGCTTCTTGACTATCTCTGGAAGGCGTTACCAATACCGGGCTTGTGCCAGCTATAGAGGTTATCGCTTCAAAAAGTGAATCTACAGCAACGGGTACTAATTGATGCTTTAGATCTTCATTAATGGTCGCATAGCGTCGGGGGACGTTCGCGACACGGTAGGAAGTCTAGGGAAAAACATTTTCAATGCGAACTTCCCTATATATTTTAGAAGTCAGGATTTCAGTTTCAAGAGTTATCATATAGCCTTTACAGTGACAGAGTGCGAATCCGGTCTCTGTTGGAACCACATTTGTTAGCAAGTACTTATCAGAACCAAGTTTGGACTTGATATATGAAAGGAACACATAGCTTAAATAGTTTCGTAGGGGGCTATTCAATAATAGCCTGAGAAAAAGTCGTCGTCTGGGCTATCCTCCATCTCCTTACCATTTTTTGTTAAATTTTTCTTTTTAGATTCGGAAAGAAACATTGTAGTAGTGTTAGAGCTTCTAGTAACACTTGCATACCATTTTTTTTTTTTTTTTGAATTAGAAGTGTGCTGATTGGTATTTTCAGCGGACAGGCTCTTCTATTAGTTGTGTACTCTAGTAAGTTGGATAGAAGTCCCCCGAATATATGCTTCAAAGTGTTTGGAGGCTACTTCCACGAGTTCATCGCGAAATATATTGAGTGCACACGCTTGTCTAACTAACATTTGTGGGTTTGGAGCGCAGTGTAGGTCTAGAATGTTGGCTATTGGTCCAGTAAGGTCCTCCGCTTCAGATACTCTTTGCTCAGCTGCTTCTTTTTTAGATAAAAAGGATTCTGTGAGTGGTCCTACTGCAGGAACCACCTCATTGTAGGAAGGTAGGAGTTCGGCAAGATGGCTCGGATCGTCTAGATCAAGACACCTGAGGTTATACGATTATGCTGAAGGTGGACGGTCTATATGGTCGATTGAGGATTAGGGATTGTGGATAGGAAGGGACCGTAGGCGTTGGGTGACGCAGGGTTAAACAAAACGGAAGATGGGTTATAAGTCTTCATGTCTATGATTGAGTGTAAGGAGTTTGCAAATATCTCATTATGAAGTAATATATATGTGACTTTATATAGTCGTTCATTTAGGTAGTGTTCGAATATGAGCTGAAGAATATAGTCTTTCAGCTGAATGTGCATTATATAATGTCACTATGCGTTATCACAAGGTTCATAGACATCTCGGGTAGTCTAGTCATGTGATGACAAATCTCATGGGTCCATTACGGTTCTATGTCCAGTGGAGCAATAAGGGTATTTTATGCAGACGGATTAACGAGCTTATCGGAGAAAATTAATTGGTCAGCTGTGCTTATCAGTTAAAGATCTATATTACAAAACTATCAGTGCTGCCCTAAAGTTTGTCCCCATTGAGAGTGCCGGAGGAAGCATCTAGGCTCAATAGGTACTCAATTTAGAGATGATAACACGATTATCTACAATAGTTGCTCTCCAGTCTTGTTGTTCATATACGGGCAGTAGATACCTTCCCTCAGTGATTAGGAGAAATATCTCTGGAACTTCACGAATCCTACCTAAAATAGGGAAATCAACAAAATTACTAGCTGGATATTCTTATACCAATATTTTATTAGGAAGTAAACTTTCGAAAGTAGGAAAATCTTTAACGATAATTTCAAATATCCACATCATACCACAAAATGAGACTACTGATTTGCAAAATATCAGACGACCGCAAACACATCCTAACCTCTCCCATCGACGGCAATATACTCGAAAGGGTGACATATCCAGTGATTACTTTCTCCCACAAAATCTCTCAACCTCTCTTTCCAATGATGCATCTAAGTTTCCTATGAATTCGTTCCGTCGAGTATGTTCGATTCTGCTTGCTCTCTCAAAACCTCGACTTACAATTCTTGTTGTACTCACAGCCTGTGCATCGTATGCTCTATACCCAGTGCCCGAATTACTTGCTCCTTCGAGCACGAATACTCCTTCTCTTTCTCCACTCACGTTATTTTTTCTCACCACTGGTACTGCGCTATGTGCTGCCTCGGCAAACACATTAAATATGCTCTACGAAACTCAATGGGACGCTCTTATGATGCGCACACGTAATAGACCTTTAGTCAAAGGATTAATAAGTTCTCGATGGGCCACTATCTTCGCTATATTTAGTGGAGTAACCGGAGTTACCTCATTATACTTCGGTGTCAATCCAACGGTTTCCTTTCTTGGTCTATTAAACATTGCACTGTATGCAGGAATATATACACCAATGAAGCGTGTGTCTGTTTTAAACACATGGGTTGGTGCTTTAGTGGGCTCTCTTCCACCTCTTATGGGATGGACTGCCGCTGCTGGTCAGAGGGCAACGAATGGAAGTGACTGGAGAGAACTATTACTGGGTGAATCTAACATAGGTGGATGGCTTTTAGCTAGCTTACTGTTTGCATGGCAGTTTCCTCATTTCATGTCGCTTTCCTGGTCGGTTCGTGAGGAATATAAACAGGCTGGATATAGAATGCTTTGTTGGGTGAATGCTGCGCGCAATTCTCGCGTTGCACTCCGATACAGTATTTTATTCTTCCCAATCTGTATCGGCTTGAGCTATTTTGATGTGACTGAATGGTCATTCATGTTCATTTCTGCGCCTATAAATGCATGGCTACTCCTTCAGGCAGTAAAGTTTTGGAGTTATGAAGGTGCAAGAGGTAGTGCAAGAAGCTTGTTCTGGGCTAGTGTATGGCACCTACCTGTTATTATGATCTTAGCTATGATTCAAAAAAAAGGAATGTGGCAGAAGATCAGTAGATCCATTGCTTTTAACGAAAATGATTATGAGTATGAAGATGAAGATGGGCATTGAAGAAACAATAAAATTGTGAATTAACGATTCTGGATCACAAAAACGTGTTTTTTATGTGTTTTAAACAAAGCTTTAAAGAGTTCTTTATATTACATCAGGAGTTTGGTTTCAGGCACCTTACTGGCGTTGTATTATCATCGATATATTAAGAGATATCCAGTAAACTATCAAAATTCGATAGATCTATTCGCTGACAACTTTGATTTATTTAACTCTACATCAAAAGGCCATATAATTTAAACGTTGGATTTCAAGATCAATTCAAACAAGACTTTTTATTTCTTTAAATAACAAGAAAAGATTTTACTCCCAATTTATGGTTTTTGATACACTATAGCTCTCTGATACCCTCTATCTTTACATTCCACAAGAATCTTAATTTATCATGCTACTGACCCTGCAAGACTAATAAATTCAAACGACTAATTCTTTTTGCCTCAAGAACTAAGGTCGCTTAACATTATTTTTTTCTCCCTCTGCATACGTGACCACAGGGCATTTTTATCTGAGTTGTTCCGCTTGCGAACAATTTTTTATCTATGTCGATGTTGTCCGAACTCAACTTTTTTGCCTTATTGGGGGGAGAGCTCACGTTGAAAAAGAGATTAATGAATTCGTATAGATTAAAAATATTTCAAGACCCATTTCAGTAGTCATTGAATCACATCAGAAAATAAGCTCTATCGGAAAGCAATCAAAATATATCTTTCTGGTTTATGGAATAAATTGATTATTCTTTAGAAAGAATATCGTCTATTGTGGGAATATTTATATATATTTGCGAAAACCTTTTTTCCTGATTAAAATTGTAGACCAATCCAACTTCTCAAAACTATAACCTGACTCTTTTGATATTCTAATAGGAGAACTTGTGTAGCTGAATTTATTGGCTTAGAAATCTCCTCTAGAAATAACTAGTGTTTTTTAAAAAAAAATTGAACTGAGCTAAAAAGGTTGCCTTCTAATAATGCGAAAAGAGGTTGCCTGTTGTTGCCACGATAGTCAAGCTGTTTGACATTGTCAATCCCATCAGTCTCTAACAAATAATAGGAATACCTATTGATATAGTAACATCAATCCTTAAAGATAACTTTTTGACTCGCAAATCATTCACATCCCTTATTTAATCAAAGATGTAATTATTGATCTTGAATTACTAATTAATTAATCAATTAATCAATTAATCAATTAATCAATTAATCAATTAATCAATTAATCAATTAATCAATTAATCAATTAATCAATTAATCAATTAATCAAAATCTGACTTAAACATAACTATGATATGTATTGGTCACCTTTCTATGTTTATAACCTTCTCAGGGATGGTCAGAGTTGAACCTTTATCAAGAACTAAAAGCCACAAACAACAGGTGCTTCGGGAATGTGTGACGATACAGCATATCATGTGGCATGTGTCGAGTCACATGCTATTTGTCCTCTGCATAGACCATGTTAATATGCTATGTACCAATGTAAATAGATACCACGACCTCACTCCCATTTCCTTGTATCACTGAAGCAGAAGCTTCACGAGCAATCCTTGGAGCTGGATCAACCACACCAGGTAGAGATGGTATTTTTACGTCAATTTTACGTCTTGCATGGCCTCAGATTTCTAACATAGTTCTGGAGCTTTTTCAAACGTGTCTTAAAGTTGGTCATCACCCTCACTGCTTTCGTACTGCAATCTTGGCAATAATTGAAAAGCCAAAAAAGATAGATAGATCCTCCTCAAGATCCTACAGGCCTATTGCCCTCTTATCTGTGCTAGGGAAAGGTCTCGAAAGAATTATTGCAAAGCGCATGTCTTGGATTGCTATTAAACATAAAGTCCTTGCCAGGAAACAGTTCGGTGCACTACCACTAAGGTCATCCGTTGACCTTACTACCTGTCTCACACACGATGTTGAAAATGCCCTAGAAGGCAATATTATGGCGCCGCCCCTGGTCTCCAAGCGTGCGCTCCCCTCAGAGCCTCCAGACGCTGGGAATCGCGTCTCGAAACCGAAACCTACGTCAGGTAAATTATCTCGTGCTACGGCCGCGAAAACTCACCTGCTACTAGCCTCAGGGGATGCCTTCAAAAAAGGCGTTGCCAACGAGAAGATGCTCAGTGAGGAGTATAGATCTGCCGACCTTAATTTTGACTCAGATGATAGTATGGAACCATTGACAGACCAAAGGAACAATAAAAATTCAGAGAGTAGATCCCCAGAAGAAAATTTTTCTGTACTTTCTAGAATCACTCAAGCAGGAAACGATGCAGGAACCCCAAGAATGTCGCATAACCCAAGTGACGAGAGCCAGCACGGTGCGGCAAGTCTCATAGAATCAATCAAAGGCCTGTTAGATCTGACCAATGACTAATTGAAAAATCTTGCGATTCAATATCCAGGAGTTGGAGCGGACTTCCTCGCACTTCTTGCAGACGGAGCCTCTCGTGCGATGCGCGTGGAGCGTGTCTATTGCAGCGCACCCAAACATACATCCATCCATAATCAATCATCCCAAAATACATGGGCTGAAAAGGCTAAATTTCAGTCATCAGGACCAAAGGTTTTAAATATTAAAAGACAAACATTAAAAGCCTCCCCCTCACAAGGGCAAAGTAAGGAGGATAAACGTATAATGATTCGACTTAATCCAGACCATGAAGCACGTAAGAGTGGCTCATTTGAACTTCGACAGGCTATACAAAAGCTAGTATCTGATAGCTCGCTGGTTACAGATGCCTGGATAGTTCCCTCGGGTATTGCTATTCGTGCACCAACACCCGCCAAGGCTGGTACCATTCTTCAAGCTAAGAAGGCGATAGAAGATAGATTTGGAAACGCTTTCGTAGAACGTCAAGAATCTTGGACTATTTTTGTAATTGGCCCTATTCAAAAAAGGATAAAAGGTCTCGATGGTTTTTATGACCCAATTAACGGTCTCTGGCAAGAAGAGTTAGCTTATATCTATGATGTTGTTCCGATAATAGAAATGAGCTGGACTAAGCGGTCCCAAAATGAGGAGCCATACGGACACATTAGAATTTGTGTACCTGATTCGAAAGCAGGAAGATTCTCAGCAAGACTTCGTATTTTCGGGGAGGCAGTCTCCATTCAAAGAATTCGTAAGCGAAGTCAGATTATAGTATGCAAGAAATGCCATGGCTTTCATGCCACCAGATATGTGCTCGGACAATAAAATGACAAAGATGCGGTGCGGATGCACATAGTGAGCCTTGCGATAGAACGCCGAAATGTCTCAATTGCCTAGGACCCCATTGTTCAAATGATCTCTCGTGCCCTGCCCGACCATGTCGCAAGAATGGTGTATTCGCACGTCCAATAGGCACCCAATTAAAGCACATCAGAGCCGCAGGAAAAAGAGAATCTGTTAAAAATAACAAACATGAAGCAGAGAACTCGTCCCCATCGCCATCGCCATCGCCATCTCCAGGTGGTGCCTTGGAGGCAGAAGGAAACCCCTCACAACACTAATGGTTAGGAGGCACAGTCAACACAGCGAAGATCCCCTTCTTATAATGCAAGTCAACGTAAGGAAATGCTCATCGGCCCACGATATAGCTCTATTTTTTGCTTC
Source organism: Oidium heveae (assembly GCA_003957845.1). NCBI lineage: Eukaryota > Fungi > Ascomycota > Leotiomycetes > Helotiales > Erysiphaceae > Oidium > Oidium heveae. The sequence continues at coordinate 53,406 of QVIK01000316.1, forward strand.
AGAAAGTAAAATCGATATTCTATTGATACAAGAACCGTGGATTCACTCAAATCTTACTAACAGAAAATCTAAAACACACCCTGACTTCGAGGCCTTTTCTCTATTAATATCTTGGCACTCTCAACCTAGAATATTCACCTACATTCGTAAAAAGTCTGGACTAAAACCATTCCAAGTAGCGAGTGACCTTTCAAGAGATTTAATCAAGTTAGTTATCACNCGAGGCCTTATCTCCATTAACATCGTGGCACTCTCAACCTAGAATATTCACCTACATTCGTAAAAAGTCTGGACTAAAACCATTCCAAGTAGCGATTGACCTTTCAAGAGATTTAATCAAGTTAGTTATCACCTGCAGGAACTACACAAGATTACCAATCTGGAATATTTATAATGCCCCAACTGGGTCAATTGAAGCTGGAGTTGGATTATCTACTCTCCTCGATTGTACAGATACAACCTTCTTTATTGGGGGAGATTTTAATTTACGACACCCTTTGTGGGACTCAAAAGTCTCTCATGTCCAAAGGTCCTGCTCTGATTTCATCGATTGGTATGACAGTAAGAGCCTCAAACTTCTCAATCCAACCGATGTGCCAACACACGACCGCGGGAGTACCTTAGATCTTGCCCTTTGTCTAGATATTAATGCGATGTGCGAAATACGCACTGAGCTTCATACTACATGTGACCATGAAACACTAGTCACCACTTTACGCTGCAGCAGAAACACTCGGAGCCTCAACAAACTACGATTTGATTCTCTAGACAAGGATCTCTTCCTACAACTTCTTGGAAAAGACGTCAGCCCACCTCTCCTCTCCTCAAAAGACGACGTCGAAATTGAAATGAACTCAATAATAGAATTAATTCATACTGCGCTTGTTGGAGCCTGTCCTCGGAAAAAGCCTCGGAACTACGGATCCCCTTGGTGGAGTGTTGAATGTCGGATGGCTGCAAACTCATATCGTAGAGCTCGGCGTCAAGGCTATGGAAGTCAGGAAATAATGGAGTTTTAAAGTATTGTGAGGAAAGCAAAGAAGAATTACTGGAACACCGTTGTTTCTGAAAAAAAGTCGCTATCCCAAGCTTACAAGATTGTCCAATGGCACAATGCAGCTCCTAGATATCAATCTCCTCACCTTATCCCGCATGAAGGATGTGAGCCTATATATGAACCCCTCGCAAAAGCACGTCTTCTCCATGAGACACTTCTATGCCGACACCAAGACGCGGATGATATACCTAAAGATGTCCCTACTGTACCGATACGAAGTATCCACTGGGAGTCTACCTCAAATAGTGAAGCCTTAAAATCGACTTGCCAGGTCAAGTCGCCATCTCCAGGCAAATATGAGCTTAATATTACTAGTTTACGCCTTGCATGGCCGATTGTGGGGGGGAGGATTACTAACCTTTTTAACAGCTGTATTCAACTCGGGATCCACCCCAGTGTTTTCAAAAGTGCAAATGTAATTATTCTTCCCAAACCTGGCAAAAGAGACCGTTCAAGCCCCAAATCATATAGACCTATCGCTTTACTTTCCTGTTTGGGGAAGGGACTCGAAAGACTTGTAGCCCGCCGACTCTCCTTCTGGGCTCTTAGCTACAAAATCTTAGCACCCAACCAATGCAGTGCTGTCAAGAATCGCTCAGCATCGGACCTTACCACCGCTCTTTTAAGCGATATACACCAAGCGTGGGATAAGAGAAAAGTCGCGCGCATATTCACAACTGATGTGAAAGGTGCCTTTGATGGAGTCTTAGGGAATCGACTAATCCATAGGCTACGTTCACAGGGATGGCCAAATAGTCTGATCTTGTGGGAATCATCCTTCCTCTCTGAAAGGTCCGTGAGTATCTACCTGGACCAAACAAGTACAGATCCACTGCCTGTTATCTGTGGTCTTCCACAAGGGTCTCCTGTGTCGCCAATATTATTTTTACTTTATATCGAACCACTACTCCGTCTATCACGAGGAAGATTTGGCTATGCGGATGATGTAGCATTATTTTTGTCAGCTAATTCTTTGGAGGAATGTTACAACAAGCTACAAAGACAGTTAGATATTTCATTTTGCTGGGCAGAAGAAAATGGTGTCCAATTTGACGTTGGGAAAACCGAACTCACTTACTTCCATAAGAAGAGAAAATTTGTAGAGTCACCCCTGAGGATTGGTCAAACTTTAATCAGCGCTAAAGGCGAACTAAAATGGCTAGGAATCTTATTTGATAGAAAGCTTAGTTTTAAGGGACAGGTAAGAACAGCCTGTCAACGGTCACGGGTAGTGATAGATCATATCCGACGCTTCTGCAATACTTCCCGCGAAGCACCTCCTGGGCTTTTACGGCAAGCCGTCCAAGGCTGCGCTTTTGCAACGTTGCTCTACGGTGCGGAAACCTGGTACGGGCCTCATACTTCACAATGGGCTCTTAATCAGATACAGATAGTTATGAACCGGGCCGCTCGGGCTGTTCTCCCAGTGTACAAAATATTTCCCATTCCAGCTCTTCTCCGCGAAACTGGCTGGGAGCCAACAACAGCATGGCTCGACCGAATTCACGACCGCTTGGCAGTAAGAATTGCAGCGACCGACCCAGGTCATCCTCTCANCATTTCCCATTCCAGCTCTTCTCCGCGAGACTGGCTGGGGGCCAACAACAGCATGGCTCGACCGAATTCACGACCGCTTGGCAGTAAGAGTTGCAGCGACCGACCCAGGTCATCCTCTCAGACGCAGGTGGAAGTCATCTCACTTTACTTGGATTCGGCGTCGTCAAGAACTTGAACTGTC
>QVIK01000317.1:0-38294 GCA_003957845.1 Oidium heveae
CAAATTTATGAAAATAAGCAATATAGCATGCATGTCTTATTGCTAACCGAGCCAATAGTGAATTTCCGATGGTGATTTAGGGGCGCGCCTCAAATTACAGACTCTACTGTCCCAATTCTGCAATTATCTTCCACGTGATCTAGATCTCAAAGCCTAACAGCTCATCGCTTCATATCATTCCTCAATTTCTAACAAATAGGAGCTCTTTTTTCTGGCAACTCTTCCCCTCTATCTGTTCCAGCCCTATAGATTGAAGAAAGGAAATGAAAAGTCAAAGTAATCGTTATCATCTGTTTTCTCAATCTTGAAATGGGCATTGTTATCACTTAAATGTTTTATCAGTGCTTCATTTTCTAAGTGGCTATACATCTGTCCTCTATTAAATCAGGCATTTAAATTATAGAAATCGACGTTAGTGACTGCAATCCAATTCTTATTAATTAGTTGTATGTCTCTCTGCTTTAATCGGTCATCATTTGAATCTTTTGGTGCATCCTGTTCTAATCGTGATAGGGCGTCTGGCCGTGAGGCTTCTTTACCTGGTCTGTAGCGTAATTTAAATAGCGGGAGACTATCAAGAAGACCTTTCCACCGAATTTGACGTTCAGTTAGAGTCTTTTTAGTTTTAAAATACTGTAAATTTTTATGATCGGTGAGGATCTCCAATCGGCTGTTGAAGACTCATTATTTCTGGTCTCCAAAACTCAACAGCTCGGATAATAGCAAGTAGCTCTTTATCGTGAATATCGTAGTTGCATTCGGCTGGTGAAAACTTCCAGGAAAAATAACCTACAGGTCTCAGTAACCCTTGGTTATCTATTTGGGAGAGGCAAGCTCCCATGGCCCATCCCGAGCAGTCTGCTTCGAGCACTGTTTTACGCTCAGGATCAAAAAGAGCTAGAACAGGTGCTGTTATAAAGAACTTACTTAGTATTTCAAACGCATTACGTGCGTTCTGGTCTAGTTTAATTATCCTATTATGAGAGATCTGTTTTGTAGTATACCGTTGTAATGGGGCACTCAAGTTAGCAAAGTCTGGTATAAAGTCCCGGTAAAAGTTGGCAAAACTTAGGAAACTACGTATTCCAGTCTGAGTCTCTGGTAATTCCCATTTTTCTATTGCTTCATTTTTTTCTGGGTCAACCGAGATGCCTTTACCAGCTTTAACAACAAACCCTAGATGCTTGACTTCAGTTACAGCAAAGTCACATTTTTTGAGGTCAAGCTTTAATTGTGCATCACTCAAACATTTCAAAACCTGGTTAAATTTTCATAATGATCTTCTTTACTACCTTCACTCCAGATAAGAACATCATCTAAATAGGCTGTATAAAAACGGTCCAAATAGTCGCGTAAAAGGTCGTTGATCCATCTTTGCCAAGCAGCAGGGGCACCACTGAGTCCGAATGGCATTACAAGCCACTCTTAGAGACCCAATCGCGTTTGGAAAGCCGTTTTCCATTCATCTCCTTCCTTGACACGGATTCTATGGAAGGCTGCACTTACGTCAATTTTTGTAAACCACCGGGCCTTCGAAAGAGCTCTGAAGGTTTCTTTAACGAGGGGAAGAGGATACCTATCCCTCTTGGTTATAGCATTCAATGCTCGGCAGTCGACAAAAAATCTTAGCCCACCACCTGGTTTCTTAACAAACAGAACAGGGGCGCCCCCCGGTGAACTGCTGGCTCTGATCCAGTTACGATCAAGAAGATCGGTGATTTCTTTCCGCAAACAAAGAAGCTCATCTCTTGACATTCCGTAAAGGGGTCCTTTGGGAAGATCTTTCGTGCTTCCTTGTTCATCTTTTTCAATTTCAATTGCAATATCAACTCCAGGACGATGAGGTGGGAGATCTCTTTCATCATTTCGATTATCTTCGAATGCTTTATGATGATGTTTTATTTCTCGTGGAAGTCTAGAAATTATTTCTTCTTTTGTGAGCATCTTTCATTTGTACTGACCGTACTTATATGCTCTAAGTCTAAGGACTCGATAAATCTAGTTGGTATTTATTTATTATCACTATGTCAAACGTACACAACTACGTCCGCTCCCCTGAGTACGCAAAAATGCTTCAACTGTAAGAGTCGCTCCGAATTATCTATGAATAAAGATTACTACCCTGGGCTAGCCAGCGGAAAAGTTTGTCGGTCAACTCTAATTTCCAGTCGGCTTTATTTGAACGTACATACCCTATGCTCACTCTGACGTGTTTTAAGCATCTATTCGAACTTTCTTGTGTAGAGATCTAGCTAAATTATAATTACCACAAAAAAAGCCATAGTTCAGCTTATTCAATTACTAATAATTAAAAGAGAGAAATGCGTTTTACAGCCTTTTTTTTTCTTACTTGGCAAGGAACACTATAAACTATTTTCCTAGTTTTGAAGTTCCCTGCAAAAATTGTTAATCAAAAAGAAAACTAACTAAAAATACGAAATTTTTAACAACCTCTTTTCTCTTTTTGAAGTCCAATGTTACAATCAGTTTGTAAGACGTTGTAATTTAGAATTGGTAAGATTATAGATTTATCAAATCAATGTCTTACAAATATTTTATTTCAAGCATCAAATAAGTATCTGGAAAGTAGTGAGGAAATAAGTTAAGTGATGAGTTTTCTAAATTCACATTAACAAGTTTGAAGACTCAAATATCCAATCGCTCAAACTTTTTGTAGTGACATTTAAGCATAAAGATTATATTGACTTCACTGATGTTCTATATACACGTTATCACGTGACTATATACAGTATTCTGTTACACTTTTTATTCCCAGAAAGATAGGCAACGTGATATAAAAACTAATATGATAGTCGCTTAAATTTTTCAATCCTAATTTGAACAAATATTGATGGTGATAGTAAGATGGAAGTCTGAATTATATGTAAATTTGAATATTTTGATGTGGTGTTTGCTGATTATTCATCTTGTGGAATTTTGAATTCTCAAGCAACTTTTAAATGTGGCAGTTGCTTTAGATGTAAAAGGTCAACCTCTCTTTTAAAGATAGAAATAGGAAGATCATGCTAGGTATGAAATAGAGATTAGGACTGGAATTACTCACTAGCAAAAACAGACTGTCATCAGTTTGTGAGTTTTTTAATAGACGAATAGATAGACAAAATTATATACAGAGAAAAAATGATGTTTCTCTATATGTTAATTAAAATTTATCGAGATAAATTAGATACATGTTGTAATCGTACCTGTAGAAAACTCGAAAAATCTTCGGAGTTTTAAAGCTCCAGATGCATTTGGCATGGCAACCATCTGAGTTATATTCTACTGGTAATAAGTGCCATCATGACTTACAGTCTGGTAGAGGTGATTCAAGTACCTGTCGAATATCATATCCCAAAATATGGTCCACATATATAGAAAGGTTACAGGTGAATTCAATGAGCAACACAAACTGCAATTGTCCCTTAGACTTTCGGTATTAATGTAAGAACGTGACAATATTTTTGTTTCTTTGCCAGACTCCATCCTCTTCCTGGATGCCAGATTTACGTCGTTTGACTTCTGAGCTCAGCTGTAGTAATACGCAAGCAAACTATATCAAAATATTTGACGTTTTCCATCAGCGAGAGCAATAATTGAGCAGAGGAACCAAATTTTTGTGAAGTCCTTCTAACCTTTATATTTTAATCATTCTTTTTTTATTTTTGAATTAATGTAGGCTGAATTTATAGTTGAAAAATGAGCACTTTATTTGTCCAATTTAAGGGCAAGGCTTGATCTGGTCGGATATGAGTTCAAGTCGTTCACTTAAAAGCTCTCAGACTTTTAGTCAAGAAATTAGAAATTTGGTGGTCTAAACAGTCAAATCTACTTAACTTGTATCGGTACTCAAAATTTCAGATAGAGAACTCTTACACTCGATTGTCTCCTCGTATGGAGAATCGGTTCATACTGATATCAATTACAACGCTTGCTTTTACATCTCTACGGCTATTTTGATTTCCCTTTTTGAGCTGCACGGAGTTGACTCTTTTTGTTATAAATATCGTTTATTTGGAGTATACAGTCTGGACTTTCAGCTCTGAATTCATTCAACAATTCTCGGGGTTTTATGCCATTTTCTGATGCGTGTCGAATCCTCTCAACTTTCTCTGCCGTCATAGCCCTTTTCCTATGTGAGATGTGGGCAGTAGCATGAAGTGGTGGGTGGTTGTGGTTGCCACAGTTCAACTTTAATGTCCATACCGCTCTGTTTTCACGTGCAGTTAATCGGAAAGGACATTCTGTCATTTTTGATGGACGCTTTCGTTTCCTACCTTTGGGAGGTTGGATTTTATTTCCTTTAGAGCACCTTATGACCATCGTGCCAATCTTAGCATCAGGTCGGGGGGGATTATGTGCCTTTGTACGTCTTTTTACTAAAGAGAAGCCATAGGGCTCAGCGAAGGCTTGCAATTTATCCATGACGTCTTTAGGTGTTCCGTGTATTTCAGAGAATGGAAGTGCTTCAAAACTAGGTATCGCAGATTGCTCATCTACGTCAGAGGTATCGTCACCCCAATCTGGGGACCATTCACTTTCAGACATGAATTATGATCAACAATGGGAAAAATAAAAAAATAAAAGTCAAGATTTCTACAAAAGTCAGCAAAACAGTCCAACAAATTCTCAATTTTAGATATTACATGAAAAGTTAGATTTGTAGAGCCAATACTACTCCGTAAAGTTGAAAGATTTCTATAATCGCGTGGTATCAATATACGAGTTCACAATCATGTTTGATCTTTCAAATAAATTAATTGGAATTTATTATTATTATTATTATTATTATTATTAAGATTTTCGAAAGATATTCTTGATAAGTATCACTGTAGCTATCAATAATTAACTGGCAAGTCCATTACACCTCAATATCCCTTGCCTTTATCCGAAATAGGTTTAGCTTTTAACACGTGAGGAATCTATAACATCAGATCAATATTCTACGGCTCCAGATCTTCGGCGAATCCCATTTGGATTTTCGGCGAACCCTTTAGCTCCCTTGCCTTTATCCGAAATAGGTTTAGCTTTTAACACGTGAGGAATCTATAACATCAGATCAATATTCTACGGCTCCAGATCTTCGGCGAATCCCATTTGGATTTTCGGCGAACCCTTTAGCTTGAACCTTAAAACGCTGCCGAAAATTTGCCGTCACATGATGTGAATCGATTTTCATATAATCGCTTCTTTGACGACATTGAGCAAATTCAATTATTAGCCGTCATCCTCGCAACGCCAGTTATTTAAAATTGCTCTTTGTCAATAGCCCAAATTTGGAATATCAGTCTATTAGTCTCATAATGGAATCTATATTGCGGCCTTGCACCAAGTGTTGCTCCATGTGCCCCGTCGATGGTTTTCTATTAAACCGACAAGGAAATTTGAATCAAACTTGTATTTAACTTCCAAAATAATGAACAAACTTCAATATATTTATACGATGAACTCAATAACGAGGTACACAGTTGGAATCACTCAATATGAATATTTTTTCTATATATGCTTGATGCTTGGAAAGAGCTAATATAGTATCATAACAGTCTCATACTGCTACTCTAGATGTCATGTACCCATTTGATTTAGAGCAATTACCAGTTATCCATTGCTCAAGCTTAGGAGTGACAGGAGAGGCAATTGAGGACCGAAAGATTTTGAATGAGGCCTTTAACCAGATTACCGAAATAACTTGACAAAACCCTGGCTTTCGGTTCTGGCTAGTAGGAACAAAATTGAGGCCTAACTTGTGGTATAAATTACGTTACTGCCAAATTGCAAAGTTAAATACAAGCTCTTCAGTAAATAGAGTGCGGGACAGAAGTCAAATGACAAAATTTGATTCTAATAGTATGCTCTGTATTAGACCACCCCTTAAACCATAGGACCTTATCTGTGCTCTTATACCACATAGATCATAATCCTCACGAAGAGATTTGTATGAATTCCGATGTTTTGAGCTTTATTAATGCATGTGTTTTTTTTCAAACGCCCACCGAGATTTACCACAATCTCCAGACATCAGGTCCCCCTTCAGATTGGGAATTTTATGCAGCATCAGGTTATTACCAATGGAAGAAAGAAAGTAAAAGATGTTGGCAACGTGCCAATGACCAATTCACGTCTAGAATTTCGCTTCTTAAAGAACTCAGAGAGAACTATGATTTATCATCTATATATTTTTTGGGTCTTTTTGAACATGCTTTAGTATATGGCTTGAATTGTTAAGTACCTTTTTTAGCCACTACATTATTAATTTCGAGTTTAACATAGATTTTATATCATTTGACAATTATAATTTTTACCTTTTTGTTATAAAAAAAAAACAATGCGATTTGCATAAAATAAAAGAAAATAAATAACAATTACAACCTCCACCTATTTAAATCTCCAAAAATTGTAATATTTCGCTACACAAATCTTTCTGCACATTGTTTCCACATTGTTTCTCGAATTTATCTTGATGCAATTGCTTTGCAAGAAACACTGAATATTTACACTAAAATTTTTCGATAATATTACCAAGCTTAAAAATGTAGCCAGAGAAACTTCTTCTGGTTTCAAGACAGTTTCCGTATGATGCATCACAGTAACCATTTAATATTAATGGTGTGTGTAGCTCATAGGTTAACTTAAGGTCTCTGGTCCCCTTGAGATACCTCAAGACACGCTTGGCTGCGCTAAAGTGTGTTTTAGTGGGATCAGAGCCAAATTGAGACAGATGAGTTATGGTATATGCCAGATCAGGTCTAGTACCAGAAACGAGATACATGACAGATCCGATGATTTGCTGATACAGAGTAGCATTTGGCCTTTGCTCCCCCTTAGTCGCAGCCATTAATCTATGGTTTTGATCAATGGGTGAGGATACTGGGTTGCAATCTTGTAGTGAAAATCTGGTCAGAATTCTGTCAATGTATGCGCACTGGGATAGAGTGATTCCAGCAGAACTATAATCAATCTGAATGCCTAGGAGCCAGTGAAGATATCCCATGTCTTTAACTTTAAATTCGGCTTTGAGGAGACTTACAGTTTGTTCCATTAACTGATCAGATTCTCCAAAAATAAAAATATCATCAACATATATTGATAATATTAGTTTACCCGCAGTATGAATTAGTATGCAAGGGTCGATCGGTGATATTTTAAAATCATACGGCTTAAGATATTCAATAAGCCTAAAATACCACTCTCGCGGTGATTACTTTAGGCCATAAATACACCTGTTCAGTTTAGCAACTTTGTTCTCAATTTTGTATCCTTCCGGCAGTTCCATATAAATTTCTTCTTTGAGAACACCGTAAAGGAAGGTGGTCTTGATATCAAGTTGGTGGGGTTTCCAATATTTGCTGGCTGCAATTGCTAATAGTAATCTTAAGGAGTCGTAGCGTACAACTGGAGCAAATATTTCGTAGTAGTCAAGACCTTGTGTTTGTGAAAAACCTTTTGCCACATAACGAGCTTTAAAACGTTCAACCTGACCGTGAGAATCTCCTTTGACCTTACAGACCCTCTTTCCTCCTATAACTTTTCGTTCTTTAGGTCTATTAATAACTTGCCATACTTGATTTTCATGAAGTGATGCTATCTCTTCATCGAACGCTTTCTTCCATTCCATCCAGTTTGATGAACCTTTAGCATCATTGTATGTTTTTGGCTCAGAAATTTCTAAGACTGAGACCATAGCATAATTTTCTGTCTCAATTTTGTTTGGAATGTCGGCATCAGGAGAAAGTAAATTAGATTGTTTCCACAATTAACCAGTAATAGTATCACTGTAAGTACGAGGTCTTATGCGACGCTTAGGCCGAGGCTCATCAATATTAGTCTCACCACTTACTGAATGTTCAATAGTATCTTGGGATTTATCTTCGGAGGATGATTCTTCTATAGGGTTGAGACTGAAACAAGAAATTGATTGTGAAGAATCTAAATGCGAAGAATTTGGTATTGAGTTAGATAAGTGTGAAGGTGAATGTGAATGTGAATGTGGAGGGGTGATAGGCCTGAATTTGACATCAGCCGAGACAATAACTCTTCTCTCTTCCGGAATAAAGATTCTGTAATGGTATGAAACTTTGGTATAGCCAACGAATATTCCTTCCTTTGCTCTGGAAATAAGCTTACTTCCAGGAAGTCGTTTTTCTTTTGGTGTATGTACATAACATGGTCTTCCGAAAGGTTGAAGATGTTCAATAGATGGCTTCTCTCCATAAAATGCTTCGTGTGGAGTAAGATTTCCTAATGTTTTGTGAAATCGGATATTTTTTGTGTAAATAAAAGTGCTAACAGCTTCGGCCCATAGTCTTTTATCTNGGGTTGAAAATGTTCAATAGATGGCTTCTCTCCATAAAATGCTTCGTGTGGAGTAAGATTTCCTAATGTTTTGTGAAATCGAATATTTTTTGTGTAAATAAAAGTGCTTACAGCTTCGGCCCATAGTCTTTTATCTTTAATTTGCTGAAGCATAGCGCGAATTCCTTCTCCAATGGATCGGTTTAATCGCTCAGCAACACCATTTGATTTAGGAGAATAAGGAGGTTAGAGATCATGTTCTATACCTTTCTTGGCAAAGAACTTCTGAAGTTGCTCATTGACATATTTACCACCATTATCTGTTTTAAAACATTTGACTTTTATACCAAACTGATTCTCAATTTTGTTAGTAAAGTCAATAATAGATTGAGACGTCTCAGATTTAGCAGACAAAAATCGAACAGTTGAATAACGAGTTGCATCATCTGTAAATGATATGTAGTACCGAGCATTACCGTATGAAAGAATTGGGAAAGGTCCACAGAGGTCAGAGTGAAAGTAGGTTCCTCTTTCAGTTATTGATCTATTAGCCGATTTTGGTTTGGTGTGAGTAGATTTGGATAAAGAACAGGCTTGACAGTGGAACTCTCTTGGAACCTTTGNTGTCAGAGTGAAAGTAGGTTCCCCTTTCAGTTATTGATCTATTAACCGATTTTGGTTTGGTGTGAGTGGACTTGGGTAAAGAACAGGCTTGACAGTGGAACTCTTTTGGAACCTTTGGGATATTGGAGCTAATAGTTAATTGTATGGTCTTTTCAAATGACGATTGAGCAGGATGGCAAAGTGCTTCATGCCAAAAATCAAAAATTACACCAGCATAGTCATGCTGTTCTGGAATATGAGGCAATGGACCGTCAAACTTAGCTTGGAACAATATTCTTTTACCTTTCATTATGCACATCACATTTCCATTATCAATAAGAGTGAGGCCTTTTGACCTTTCCTTTCTCCGTGAGATTAGAGGAATTTTTAAATTTGGAACATATAATACATCAAACATACGAAAAAGAGGTAACAGAACCATCCAACAGCTTGCATTTCAACTCAACACTGCTTTTTCCTTTCACAGTCATAGTCTCCTCGGAACTTGAAGTTACAAGTCCGGTACATAACGAGATGTCTTCGAACCGATCTGGATAAGGACACATGTGAGAGGTTGCGCATGTATCAAATAGGATGGAATGGTATCTGACCTGTTCGCAGTTCGAGCTAGTAGCATAAGCGTTATGACGCTTTGCTGGCTTAAATTTGCCATTTTGCTTTTCCCTATCATTGTATTCCTTTAACCTTGTACACGTATTCCATAAATGGCCACTTGAGCGTCCTGGGTAATTTTTACGACACCAGGAACACTCTTTAGTTTGCCTGGAAGTGTTACTCGGCTTGGATATACGAGAGGGGAAAGGTTTCCTTTTACTGTTATCTCCGCTTATCGTGGCAAGAGCAGTATCAGTGGAGTTGCCGCTGTCCAAGTCTAGAAGACGTATTTTAACATCAGAAAAAGATAAATTATCTTTTGTAGTGATGTTATCTACGATATTCTTATGAGTTCGGACCAGATACCCGAGTAGAAAATCTCGCTTTGCCTTATCTTCTAAAAGAAAAGAGGTAAACTTCTGACGATAGGAGTCAGTTGACGCCTTTGCTAGTTTAAGAAGACGTAGCCATTCGACTTCAAACTGTTGGATGAATGAAGATAATGACGTTGAGCTATCATAGGATGAGCTTAAATTTGATAGGTTAGACAGTTGGAATACTAATGCGAAAGCATTATCCCTGAAATACTCATTTTTTAAATATGTCCACATTAAATGTGGATCTTCAATTTCGACAATCTTTTCTAAAATTACATCCGAAACAACTTCGATGTATACAGCTGCCGCTTAGTTCAACTTATCCTGGTGGCATCGCATAGTCTGTGAATCGGCGTCATCTGGTAGTTTAAACCCATCAACGACGATATCATATAGATTGAGACTTCGCCATATGATAACCATTGTGGCTGCCCAAATGTTTTAGTTTTCTTGACCTATCAAGGGCTTGATGTTTAATGATTTTGACGGTCGTGAAATATCAACTTTAGTTTCGACTTCTGCAACCATTTTGAATTATTTATTTATATTAAAGCCCTGTTTTCTGAATGTCGAGACTGAGGGCACCGGGCTAAAACCTGTTAAATTTATAGCGATAAACTAAAGTATCTTAATTAATTATCTGGGAATCAGTCCTGGTCGTTTGACCACGATATAGGTAAAAGAGGATTAGGTTTATAGATAGGTATTTAATATAGGTTAAAGAAGAGGTTTTGATAAGGTAAATTTTAATAGAGTAAGTTTTGTATCATATTCAATTGTAAGAAGTATATTTTAATTTCTTAATCTATGCTATATCAATAAGCATTCTACCGGATACTTATAAACAAAACTATTACGAGCCATTGTACCGAAAAAAACACGTTACGTCACTTTGATCAATCTCGATACAATTAAGCGCAGCTCGATTGAGTGCAGTTCGACTACATGCACCTCGACATTCCAACATATGATAAGAACCCTTTAAATGGGACGAAATGGTCTGACCGAATTAAGGCAAATACTGAAAATTCTGGTCATCTCACTCAAGTTGTAGTGGCAACATATAATTTTTGGTGTAGTTTGTAACTAAAGGAGCCACAGGTTGATATTCCATCCCGAACTAGTTCCATTTTTCATTAAAGAGATCCTTAATTTTAGCCGAGCGAAGGTCCTGAAATTTCCTTAAGAATGTCTCTCGGCACTCTACAAATACTCTTTGCTCTTATTATGTGGCTAGCTTAAGAAACCACATACTAATTACTCTAATTCCTAGGATTTTTTCATAAATATTATTGGCATAGTCGTTGAGGCACTTCTTGAAAGAAGTTTGTTAAGGCATTTTTAAGTACTTTCTCATTATCCGTGATAAAGCAACGCGGTGAACGACCTACGAAAGTGAAAAATTCAAATAAAAATTCCATAGCAAAATTATAACTTAGCTGTTGCTCGTTTGGAGGAAGATAGAAAGGAAATTCGTAGACTAGCTTCATGCTATTAATGCGTACGATGCGAAGGGAAGGCATGTTGAAAGTATTGGTTTTATAGGTACAGTCAAGCATGAGAATATCTGGATGTTTCTTCAGCATTTCAATTGAGTACGGGTGAGCGAAAAAAACAATACTCCAAGTGGTCTCTAGTTGATACTGTATATCGATAAAATTATTTTATTGGATCCTTACAATCGGTGGAACGAGGAAAGACTAGATGCGCTTTCTCACACTAAATTTTCCTTAAAGCTCATCGAAGAGTGCATTGATTCTAGCCTTTTCACCCAGAGATTGATATTTAAAATTGTATATAGAATTTCTTACATTGATAAAATTAGTGTAATAGCCACGTTCAAGAAGTTGTGTTAACATGAAGCTTGGTGTAGCCTCGTATCGGATAGTATCCGCAATTATTTGCAGGGCTGCCTTATCAAGCTTCCGGAATTGAGGGAGTATAAGTTCTTTGCTTGACTTGTAGTTATCTGTATTTAGTAGAAATAACAGGGGAGATATCGGCAATCCCTGAAGGATAATACAAAATAGCTATTTTGGTGATTTTATTCCTTACAAATAACGAACTTTTAGACTCCTACTTCTTAAGAAAGACGCTGTCCATCGAAGTGAAGATTCGGACCAGGTTTATTTCTGCGTGCGCAGAAGCAGCCTATGGGGCAGAGCTGCGTCGAATGCTCTCTTTACATCTATTGTCACAAATACCAATGCCCAACCCTGTGATTTGGCTTTCTCAATATAATATATAAGGTTAGAGACAAGGTCTATTGCTGACTTCTTGAGAAGTGCTCCAAATTGCTGTACGCTCACCACGTCTAAGACTATAGCTAAGTGTGACATTCTTTTTGTAATTGGTCCCTCTAGACCTTTCCTAGGACACAACAGGAGGGCTATGGGTCCCCAACATTTTAATGACGATGGATCTCACCCAAACTTTGGAAGAAAAACAACTTCCGCTTGTTTGAAGCAGAAGAGGTGATGACCCAGTCGAAGGTAGGCCTGAAAAAGCTGTGCTGCATTAAGGAGAGCTTTCTGGGCTTCATTCGTGCAAGGTTCGTGCCAGCAGGTGATAATCCACTTCAGTCATGTTCGTTCAGGAGACGGATAAAGAGTCTTTTATCTTGAGGCTTTATGATTTGTTGGGTTGGGTTGGGTTAGGCGCTTTACTGTTAACTAGCCAGTAGTTCGATTGATGACCAGAGCACTTGGGCTGGGCCTGTGTTATTTTTAGAGGTGCAGGTGATTTATCCGCTTTGGTTTCCTTAAAACTATTTTGGACTACCGTTGACCCAGAGCTTATATTGACTATAGGCTTAGGAGGCAATGTAGGAATAACAGAATTTTGAACTTTACAACCTGACTTTGTAAAAAAGTTACGAGGGATAGAAACTAGAACTGACTGGCTTGTTTCCTCTAATTGAACGCTTTTAATGTGATAGGTGGTTCTAGACTTAAGCTGGGCTATATAAGCTTTGGGGCACCTGATGCTGCGAATTTTTGCGATCGTGATTTTTAGGTTTTCTTGTAGCATAATTGCCAGGTCTCTATTTTTGCCATCTATAAAACTAGCGGCAGCTCTCTCTATACAGTTGAGAAAACTTTAATATCCCATCAACTTAGAATGCCTTAAGTGTTCCTGTGTCACAAATTTGCCTACAAGTCATGTGCTATTTCCAAATTTAGGTACTATTTTATGATTCTATTTCTCTCTTTTCGCTTCTGCGTATTTGTTGGAGTTTACCTTTCTATTAGAGATTCTTCTAGTTCTATACAGTCTTAGAAGCTCCTATAAGTCTCTTGATATTCTTCTTTGTTTTCCTTGCTTGGAATAGTTATTCTCTGTAGAATGATATAATATAAGTAAGGCGTGTTGTTGTAGATGTTAAAAACTAGCTCCCAGTCTTGTTTTCTTATTCATTAACGTTTAGACTAGAATCTGTTATATTCTACAAACTATCACTATTACCGAAATCCTGAATCTATTGATTTGTTGTAAGTTTCCCGATATACGTCCCGGCACTGTCCCGACCCGATCCGACCTAACTTGATCCGTCCTGATCTTACCCGTACTCGATATCATAGATTAGAATTAATCCGAGTTCTGACATCCTGCTACTGCCGTGTTTTAAATATTTGTGCGAGTTCTTAAGGGAGGATTAAGTAACTTCTCTAATCGAGTTTTAGCCTATTTGGGACGATTCTGCAGACTGTTTGTTGCGCTGCACATTCTGATTGGGGGGCAGGTTTTAATAAGAAATTGTCTCGTACTAGTGAAGTTCCAAGTTACCAAAACCCTTGCAAGTAATAATGCATAATTCATATTATGATATACAATTAGTCAATCTTTATACATGGGGTACCTATGTAAGCATTAGGTGTGTATTTAGTTAGATATGATGTATTTATAGTACGTAGAAGTAGACTGTAAAGGGAGAACAAGTAACACACAGTCTAAAGATTTAACTATATACAATTATAGTGGGAATCTGAGGACACGTTGTACCTACTTAAATTATACTTATTCTATATCATACTATCAGGTACCTAGAACCCTCACTAGCTCTCACTCATTGAATGAATTTGCGGAATTTGGTGAATGAAGATGTTGAGGAAACCGGGCGAGTTTAAGGAATTCCCCATGCTCACATCCGTAGGAGCTGGAATTACGGTAGATATTTCTCTAAAATTCGTTATTTATCGCAATGAGATTGAGTACGAAAAATTTTGATCAGATTGAGGCTCGAACTCAAGACCTTGTCCGAACATCACAATGTTAAGGACATGTGATAACCAACTACACCATCCGACCCTGGTACCATGGAGAACAAACATACTTTATTAAATTACAAAACTTGAATACCAATCCCCTGACAACAATATAGACCATCACACTGGAGCTGCGATGTTGCGTATGATTAGAGTCGCTTAAAGTTTGCTACTATATATGTAAAGGGAGTCGCCGGAAATCTGCAGCCATATACTGTCATAGATCTAGCTTGATTATTATTTTTCTCTATTCTATAAAGGAACTATTAAAAGCTCTTTTTTAATTAAATAAAAATTTGAAGTAAAATGGTTGCATTTTCTGTCAGTTGCGTATTGCTGTCCCTCACCCTATTGTAGGAACGACAAGGAGGTGAGGTGGGACTAAGAACAACCGAACAAATAGTGTAAAAGATAATATAATGATCTCGCTATTCCCTATTACTGTACAAGATTCCTAAGCTCCCCTATTTCACTAAACGTCCCTTAAAGGGCACAAAAAAAATTGACATATGACTATGATTGCCTGTTTTATCTACCAAATATCATCAACAGGCATAAGAAAATTAATCACATAGAAACTAACAAAGTTATATCTAGTTTAACAGAAAAATAATTTTGATCTCAGTTGCGTTTTTTTATACGGATACTTTTATTAATGTACGGATCGATAAATAATGCATATAAAAGAAGTCAGCCTAATTCTTAAAACCACTCATTATTAAGTGTTATTCTTTAATTTGTTTCTTTTTTCAGAATCATACCACATTGTATTTCTTTACTCTAACACATGTATGATAAATTGCAACTATCTTCAAATTTTTTTCATCATACCTGATCTACATAGCAAGCTTACAGGCCATCGCCCACTCAGAAATTCTACCGAGCTCACAAAGGGGCTACTTTCAGACATAGAAGCTGTTAGAAGCTAGATAGTAGAGAACGAAAATTGATACCGATAAAGATAATGATAATACCAACCTGTAGTATATAGATGCAGGATGTAGGTAAGTAGCCTTGATCTTTGCCATGGTCTTTCGTCTCATCTTATTTCGGATTTCATGAAGAGAGTTATACTCTTAGCAGTACTTGAATTCTTTCTATTCAATATCATTCGTACCTGCCTCTAGACCCTGAATTCTTACAGGGAGCATTTTGGCAGCAAGAAAAAAGAAAAAAAAACTCGAACCCTTACTTTTACTCAATTTGCAGAACCTATGGCCACTTGCATCTCGAGTTGAGTAGATTAACATAATTTTAGCCTGAATCGGTGAACTTATTGAAAAGACGGCGTTATCATCCACTTGGAACAAATGATAAAAGTTAATAGGAAGTTAGCCTGGCTTTAAGATATGAGAAAGATCGAGTCGTCTTGTTTGGTCCTGGAAAATGTATTAATTAGGACGAGCTCTCCAAAGATCAAAATTGACTTACGGGATGGCTTAAATTATTTATTTCAGATAAAAATCTATCTCATTCATCATTTTCAGGTAGAGATTGTTTCTTACCATGAATAGAGCAAGCCTTCATTCGCTAACTATGTTTGTTGCCACTCGAATGGAAATTAGCACTTGCAGCTCGAGAAAATTTGGTTTTCCTAAGACACTATGGCTTATAATCAAGTTCTGCAGTAGAGTTGATCGAAGTTGTATGGGTGGTTGTTAATTGAGATTTAGTAAAAAGAAGAGATTACGCTAGATTCTTGGGTGATTGTTAACCAGTGAGCTCTGTAAATTGCTGCTCAATGAACACTGCCTGAAAAGACTAATTAGACGGCCGATTTCGCAATTTGCCCCCAGTTTTCACATTATATAATAATATGTTGATGATGTAGTAGTTACAAGATCCGTTTTTCGTCCCATTGGCATAGCAACTGAAAATAGGTATCTTACAAGACTTAATAAACAACTCTTGTGCATTTACTATGTCCGTGGTGAAGGTGTCTATTGACAAAGCGAATTATAAATCTTTCAGCATAAGGAAGCCATGTGTCTTCCATATATTTCACAATCCTTCCACTGTTATGATTTGTGGTAGGCCACTTGGCTTTGCAACTACTCCAATTCTCAGAGAGCCCAAAACTTATTGGTGCGTTACAAAATTTCATAAAATCCTCTATAAATCTTTCACTGAATTCGTATCAAGTTCTTTGCCTAGATAGGTCTGAAGTACCATATTTATGTGCCATACACTGAGTATATTTTTCGATGAAGGAAATTTTCGGACGACTGCATCCACGAGCGCTAGCTCTGTATCAGCAACAATTATTTCGGGTTCCAGTTTACTATTCTCTTGAAGAATCCTTTTCAAGGCATCAAGAGCCCATCTATAGTCTCCCTCAGTTCCTAGACTCAGGAAAGCATAACCTACCACAAAAATAGAGTTAATTTTTCTATATCCAACCATGCGAAGTAACGGCATCTTAAATCGGTTTATGCTATATCTACAATCCATGATCAAAACTTCGGGAAATCTTCGTATTAAATTAGAGCCCGTTCTACATCATGGGTAAGGCAACTTGTTAATTCTGTAGAGGACCGGCATGAAAGGGCGCCAAATTGTTGACAAACTAGGACCTTTTCTCTGACAGCTATCAATGCCATGCGTTTGGCGAATAGGCGTTCTAGTCCTTTACCAAGCACAGATAGTGATGCTAATGGGCGATATAAGCGGGGCGAGGAAAAGTCTGAATTTTTAGGCTTTTTTAGTATTACTAGTATTGCTCTATGAAAGCAGACAGGATGATATCCAAGCGAGAGACACACGGAAAATAGGGCGAAGATAAGGTCTTTTAAAAGGGGCCATGAATGGGGTAGAATAAATGTTGATAATTTGTCTGGGCCTGTGGCTGTATTACCACCTCTAAGTATAGAGTCTTTTATCTCATCGATAGTCAGTGGTGGAAATTGGAGGGCGGAGCAAGAAACTGTGGGAGCATCTAGTGGTATGTCGATTGCGTCTGTTAAGTTAGTAAGGAGAGTTTCTTGCAGTAACGCCCTTTTCTCTTCCAGCATTGAGGCCGGAGGACGTGAGGAGAACCTAGGATCTATGAGAGGAGCAGTTTGGAAACGACCAGAAGATTTATGCCATTTCGTCATTGAAAAATATCTTTGCAGGTGGGAACGTTATCTATCCTGGCTCTATAGTAAGAATCTTTAGCCCTTTTAATCACGTTGTGATACTCTTTTCTAGCTTCGCGATGTTCATTCTCATTTAGGGTGGTTTGGATCAGTCTCTTAAATTCTTGTCGCGCTGATTTGCAGGTAGAGTACCACCAAGGATTTCCTCTGCCATGTCCCAAAGAGCGCTGTGCAGCTCCAGCGAAAGCTTTATGCACTGAATTAATTATAGATTCCGCAAAATTATCCAACGATATGGGGGTCCCGGTCGAAGGTGGTGGTGAGACACTTTCGATAGAAACTAAGAGTAGTCGGAGGAACTAGTCTGGAACAAGTGTATCTGGTCTAAAACCTTGTTTTCTTATCGTGTGGTTTCTGCCAGTAATTGTTGTAAGAAATGGGGTGTGATCAGAGGTCGCTTCTAGATGCTTGGCGAGATTGCAGTCCACCAAATCTAATAGTGAGCCTTTTCTAAACGCTAAATCCAAAACAATGCCGCGATTATGAGTGGCTTCATCGCGAGGTGAGATGAGAGCAAAATTGTTAAGGTCTATCCAACTGACAAGATGTGTAGCCCGATGTGATAGGCTACGGGACCAAGACATCTGCCAACGAGGGTGGTGCAAACTGAAGTCGCCTTTCAAGAGAAAATTCCCCTTTAATGAAATGAAGGGTAGAGCATGCAAAAGGTCGAGGGACTATTATCTGATGATTCTGGTGCGTTATAGATGTTGATAATGTTAAGAACTTGGCCGAGCCGGAGGGATATTCGGAGATGTAGTAGGTCGGGTGAAGTTATAATTCTGGCTTGCTCAGGGTTAAGTCCAGAATTCTTAGAGACGTATGTCATGACTCTAGGTCTTGATATCGACCAGTCGTCTATTGGTGAGAAAGTTATATAGTTGGGATGTATTTTAGTGATGTGTCTAGAGCGATCGTGGAATATGTGAGGTTCTTGAATTAGGATTACGTCTATATTGGCTTGATGAGCATGATTTAATGTTATTTCGTGTGCTTGGGCGCCGCGACCAACGTTGACAGAAAGGATTTCAACAAGTCTCAAGTTTCTTCTATAATAATGGCGTATGTCATTTATGTGATTCATGAAGGTTGCGTGTTTTTGTTACCCGGACCCTGGATGGAGTTTAAGGTCACACATAGGTTGGTTGTATTAGAGTTTGCTGTTTATGTACTTAGAAAGCTTGTATTTTTGTCAGCCATATTTTCTGAAGGTTTCACAGCTGTTATTTTAACACAGCCTACTTCTGTTTGGCAGCGGAGACTAGCTTCGGCACATATGTGGCGGACTGAGGAGATTTGAGTCTTGGTCTTCAGAGCATGGTTAGAGTTTTGGGGGCGCAACTCGCACTTTTCGTAATCGGCAAGGTGAGGTCCATGACAGTGAATGCATCTTGGTGGGCAGATGTGTCCTTCGGAGGAAGCACATAGGGTTTTGGTATAACAGCGGCTTAATAAATTTTTAATGTGCTAGCACAAAGGTTCTGGTAACAAATGAGTCAGGTAATAATTCTATGTATACATCTATCTAACAGACCTGTAAGGTAAACGCTATATGGACTATCTAAATGTTTGCCTTAAAAACAAGGCTTCTAAAAATCTAATCTCCATTAGTTGTCTTATTGTCGTATATTCCAACATAGGGATTTGTGGTTATTATCTGTATGTTTTGAGGAGCCACAGAGGCAACAGCGGGGAGAAGATGCGCAAATCAAGTTATTATGCCATTGCTAGGAGCGTGTGTATTGTTACACAGATGATCTTCGAGGGAGTATGCGAGTGTTTGTCCTGCATTCAAAAAGGTATAGAGTACGAGGGAGGTGGTTGTGAGATTCAGGGAAGCGGACTATCCATGAGGTGGATGAGGAGTCGGGACTAGCTTCGTTATTACGTGAAGCGGTTATAGAAACTGGAGGGGTTCCAGCAGCAGCAGTGACTGCGGTTTGAACTACATCCGTTGTGACAGGTAATAAGCAGTGCTTTAGGTTTTCATTAATAGCCCCAAAAGAGCGTGGAACATTAGAGATGCGGTAGGATGTCCATGGGAAGGCCTTTTCGATGTGCGCGTCCGTTCCAAAAAAGTTTTCTAAGATTATTTTCTCTTAGAGAGCGGCAGTGTTTCCTTTACTGGGGCAAAGAGCAAAGCCAGTCTTGGTTGGTAGTATATTCGAAATTAGGTGGCCCTCGGGGCCCAGCTTGGATTTGAGGATGGATTTTAAGGCGTATCTCGAGTGCGAATGGAGAGGGCTATCAGTAGAAAGACGGAGGAATAGTCTATCATCGGTTTGGTTTTTGGAGGGTTGATTTTGTGTGGGAATTCTGACGATACTTTTTCCAGTAGCGGAGAAGGGTTGACTGTTAGGTTAGCAGCATCCGCATAGTTTTGAGAACTTTTTCCGCATCTGGCAGAACTTGAGGTCGGGTCTGCAGGTTAGTTTTTGTTTGCTACTTCCACTAGCTCGTCGCAGAATTTCTTCAGGGCAATGCTCATTTGTACTGGCATTTGGGGGTTACAAGCGCAATGTCGGTCTAACATGTTTGCGATCGATCCAAATAGCACATTAGCTCCCGTCACTATAGAGTCAATTACAGAAGCTATAAGCTCCGCTGCTGGCGCTTAACAAGTCCTGTCAGTCCCTCAAAGGACAATGACCAATCTCCAGTCTCACCATCTACTACGTGGATAGTATGACTTCCTGCCGAATTATTACTCAGGTTATCCCGCGCCGCACCGCAGCAACTCAGTGTACGCGCTACTTGTACTGACATAACAGCCGTTGTGAGAAGTGGCATATAAACAGCGGAGCAAGGAGCAAGCAGTGACAGGCTAAGGTTGCCATCCTACATAATAGGCGAGATAGATGTATTACCAATCGACAAAAAGTCCAGCCCAAAATCATAGAACACTGTGATCTGGTAAATCTCCACATATTTATTATAGAAGATAAGGCAATCCTAAAAGCCGGACATATGCATCTCCTCCACGTTATCGTCTCTACGGATCCACACATGCACAGAATCGGGCCAAGCCAATAAATGTGTACCACAAATCGGTCATATCTGCCCTCCTAAATGCATACATTTCCATGGCATACACTCTACTGATGATACTAAGTGCGAGCTACGTCCTACCTCCTCCAGAGCCCCTATAAAGTATGTCCAGATTGCAACAATTTGTCGCATCAAAACAGGAGTGCGTCCTCGTTGTTAAGCGGAGACTGGCTGCATCGATGCTTCTTCAAGAAAACAAATAGACAGAAATGGGCTCATAAAGATACAACAAAAAAATTGTCGGCAAAAGAAAAAAGACTAGAGAATTGTCTCACGGAAACCAGTGTTAAATCAGTTAACCTCTTTGAGACTCTCAATAACGCCATAAAGCCGAGCATTGTACAAATGAAAGCCTAACGTGGAATTCAATACAACGTAGAAATAATGTATGCCCTAATACTATACCCTCTGGCTTCATGATGGTATAGCCTACCCCGCCTTCCATAAACCCTTCCAGGACAAGTAAATTTAATCTGGATCCCTAGCTACAATGCTACACAGGGTAATGAGCAAGTAGACCTGGCAGCTAAAGAAGGATGCAATCTAATTTTAGAGCAAATATGCTCACTACTCATAGCCTCGGCAAAGGAATGAGCTAAAGACATATTAAATACAGTGATAAATGAGTATTGGATAAACAATGCTCCCTAATTCTATAAAGAGCTCGGCAACAGGAATTTTCTCCGCTCTCCCTATGGAGTTTGACTGCCGAATCATCTTGTAGCACATGTTTATATGCAGCATACTCCGGACACGGAGACTTCGCAGCGTATCATGAACGTTTAAATCATACAAGCGTCATTAGAATATGTAGCTGTACAACCCCTAAAGTCGCTTATACACGTATTACAGTGTAGACTCCCACCTTAACGCCTTCCAAGGGTCCCAAGAGTGTTAGCAGACAACCCTACTCAATTCCTTATTGGGATCTATTGCGGTGCAAAAGAATTAATTCGATTGCTAAGCGCCACTAATCACTTCTCGAAAATATCCCCAAGACACCATTTACTAAAAAAACTTGACTGCTATGGTAGTGCACTTATCTTGTTCTTTGGTAATCTATTATGATTCGATCCACAGGTCGTCGGGGTCTGGAGGTATTAATGGTCTAGGGACAAACACCCATCATGTAAAATAAGTTAGGCAAGTACTATTTTAGTTTGAATGGTATGTGTCTGCGCCATCTAAGACAGTAAGCCTTGGCGTTTTTGTCCCATCAGGGTACTGTGTACAGGGCTTCGGTCGTAGATAGACATTAAATATAACAAACAAACAAACTGGTTGGAGTATCAATTTTTGTCAATGTCATCCTTCAAAAAGGCTAGCCGATATGGCTAGGGGATGCAATATGTTGCATAGTTGAACATAATTATATACCGACAAAACAGAAATTTTCATTTCCGGATTTTGCTGTTTTGGACTCCAATTTCCAATAACACTGGTTGGTGTATGATAAATTCTCCACAATCAGGACTAGAAATACATAAGTCCTCTATGACTAACTATTCAGCGGCAGGAACTGACAAGATGCAGTAATGGACTGCCATAAATTTAACACAAGGTGAGTAGATTTCAATAAGAGACTGGCTCATTTATGATGGAGGGCCTAGAGTAGAAAGCTTTTCTTATCAGTACGTAGTTAAAAACACGTGGCTTAGAAATCCAAAAATAGACAAACAAGCATATGTTAAGTTGGAAATATTTTAGTCAATCTAATTGATCAATAATAGAATCTAGCTTGGTTTGGTCAGATAGATTAACTGTTAGCCATAATACGCTCCACTTCTATTCAGTTTGGCAGTAGACTTGCCATGCAATATTAGTTCGTTCTTTTTACTATTCTTTAGTTAAAAATGAGCAATGAAATGGAGGCTATCTGCAAAAGCATGGGGAACCTAATCAGTGGGTAATAGCGTAAGTTATTGGTTCTGATATTGATCACGTAAAAATAAATCGTGACTTCAATATTGTATACCTATAATAGCTTCCGATCACACGTCACGTAAGTGCATAAATATTTCCTAGCGTAAATTAAAATATAGAGAGAGAGAAAGAGAGATAGAGAAAAGAATCAATACGTACCTCACCGAAGTTTAATCGTAGTTACTGACTAGTAAGAAAACCGGTTGATACTAACATAATCCAAACGTAAAACTGAACCCAGCGGCTCATCAAGTTGCAAGTACGGTGCAAACGTCTTCGCACATATGCAAATAATGGGGAATTAAGCGGCCCAAGAATACCATCCAGCGAAAATTTTAGATGCTGAAAAGAGAGTGTGCTATCTATAGTTGCACTGATCTATTTAGCCTCTTCACTGCATGTACTGGTTCTTTTTTTCAGTCGCAGCAATTTACAATCCTCGTGAAAGGTCATTGCTTGATACGAACGGCCCACGCTATAGGGAAAAACGTGCCCACCTGCTTTATGCTCTATTATGCGCCAAATTAATCACAATAAGGCCCTCCAAAAACCATAGGTTCAAGGGGGGAGCTAGTAAAGACTCAGATAGAGTTAATGAGTATTGTAAGAATTAGACTTAGTAATAGTGGGCGATTCTTCTATAGTTATTTATTTTTAATACTCAGTACGACATTTTATCCGATGTAGGATTCGCTACTAATTAACTATTAGGGCATACGTAAATAAAAAAGAACCCTAAAACCATACACTACGTCCTCTAATATTTTAAAAGAAAAAGAGTTCGTTCAGCGCAACTTTTCCTTGTCCCTTTGAAACAAACTGTTTAGGATCTGGAGTGTCTTGCCCTTACCAAGAGCTATAAATCATGCTCATCACCTGGAGAATATCTATTCCTAGATATCACTCCTACATTCCTATTGCCATACTGTCAATGATAGAGTCTAGATCTCTAATCCTAAAATTTCCTTGTCTATTCATTTATCTTTGACTTGTAGATAATCTAATTTCTATGTCCTGTGTGTGCATTGAAATCGCTGTTGTAGCTCTTCCATTGCTAAATAGCTCTCTCGAAAACGTATGGCCTTTATACATCCTATCATGACTTGCTTAGACGACATGAATCTTATCATTTCTTTTGGGAAAGCCCTAATAAGTAGAGTCTATTCAATCCCATATTAATGTCATTGCATTGTTCATATCTCCCAATTCAAGTTCTGAATGCGATCATTTTCTCGAGAAGTATCCCATAGGACTAAAGAGGGATTAATTCTTGAAGACCTAGATCTAAATTCCCTAGCATCTAGAATACTTACACTTGAGCCTGAGTTCCAGAGTAGTAGAGGACTTCAAAGAGGTTTTGCTACGAATTTTGGCCGTAAACTACTAGCTCTCCATCCATCCTAGCGTTCTAGTTCGAAGGAGCCTTTTTTTGAGCCTTTGAAAAGTAGGGTCTAGATTTTTGTTTCCTTGTATTGGGCTAGAGTCGCTAAAGAAGCCTATTAAGTTAATTTTCTCACGATTGTGAGTCTCGAGCAAGGAAAATACCAATAGATCTAATAATTTAAACACATAGGAGGCATTCAGTGGTAAAAATTGGTGGTAAGTGATCTTCTTGAAACAAAAATACACCAAGCTATTAGTTTCATGACTAATGTGGTCGGGTAGAAGAAACCGAGACTTAAGAGTTTGTGTATATGTGATGAAATTCTTCGAGTCATTCTACCGCCATAGAATCAAAGATCATAGTACTATCGGTAGCTGTAAATTACAAGTCCTCATATTTACTTCAATCTCGTGTAAGCCATTTTTGCCGGACCGATTATCCTTAATATGTAACTAGAAAAAGGGCCTTGTTCACGGGCCGATATGCACTCTATAAATGATGTCCACGGAGGAAAATGAAGCTATCTCTTTTGAATATAATCTAGTTTTAGGCTTTCAACAAGTATTTCATTAACTGCAGTGCCTTCTGTAGCTCCTAGTTCATTCATATTATTTTTAAGCTGAGTCGAGGAAGTAGCTGGAATATCTAGCCATGGAAACCATTACTTGGTAACATTAATATCGACTCCATCGACTCAGACTGAATCGATATTTCGAGCTCTTTTGATAGGATTTCGTCTCAAGAGCCATTCAAGCAATTTGATCTCCTAACCGATAATTATCTGCTTTTGTACAAAAACTTGGCAAATTTTTAGATTTGGTTGATCTCTAGAGGAGCGGGCTACTAGGGTCTTTTGAGCTAACGCCCGTTTTAACACCCGCAGGGATGAGGTGTGTGTATTCTTTATAAGCTTGGCCCCCCTATCTGTCATATCTACCTTCTAGAATCTACAATATTTAAGTCAAAATCTCAATACATTTTACTATTTACAACTCAAAACGTTCTCATTATGTCTCAACATGAGGAATCTATTAGGCAAGCTATCCAAGGTACGGATGAAGGCCCAAGTTTATTAGTGAAATCAGTTGCTGCCGCGTATGAGACACTAAGAATCACACTACGTAATCGGCTTGCAGGTTGTGCATCACAACGAATTTCTCAACAACAGTCGCGAAAATTGCCTCTAGAACAAAAGAATTTTCTTATAGATTAGATACCCAATCTAAGTTCCCAAGGATTCCTCCCTCCCATGCTAGTACTCGAGACATAGCCTGTCGAATTCTCAGTGCAAATGGAGACTCCGCCCCACTTGGCAAAGACTGGATTCCTAAGTTTTTAAAAAGGAATTCACAAGTTCCTTCTATCTCTTGGCCGATGTATTGAGAGATCATGTATTTCTGGTGCATCTAGGCCAGCTTTAGATGTATTCTATAGATTTTTTAGAGACGTTAAGGCTCGATATAATATCAAGAGCGATAATATCTGATACCTGAATATGAGCAAGGGCATGGATTATTGAGGGGATGAGAGTATTCGCTCCATACCCTTGGGAGGAATTCAGCCACACTCCAGATAAATCGACTTTTCATGGCCCATCTTCCAACTTCCCTTGAGCTTCAAGCGGCTAAGTATGGACTCCTCATACAAGATTGTTCTTACAAGAGGAATCGATGCAAGATGCCACCGCTGGATATTGTGGGACAAACTTGTCTGGCACAACACTTACTGTTGGTGGTTTATGTGCAAATAACAATAACTCAAGCACGTCGTTAATAAACAAAATTCTCTAACGTTCTTTAATAATTAGATAATTCTTCCTACGGCTGAGCTTAGAGAGCCATTTTGAGCACGCACAATAGAAATCCCTTACAAGGTTATCAACACGAGATCTGGAAATGTATCAATCTGATCCATCCAAACATAAATTAGAAAAATTTTCTCATCATACAATGGCTATCAATAATGCATGACTGGAGATCTAGTCTTCTACAAACGCTTTGGTTGAAGAAATAATATCAATTCTCATACCCAAAAGCCCTAAGGATTGATTAAACTGTTTAGTCAATGATAAAAAAGATACGAAGTTTGATAAAAATCTTAGCTAGCTCTTACTTGGATCTCTCATCTTCAGTTTCTTAAAATCCAATTTAGAGCCTACTTGCAGATACTAGTTTCAGAAGAGTAATATGTTTGGAGTTTTTGAAAGCATATTAGATTTCCAACGCCAGAAAATCTATACTTTTGAATAGCTTGGTGAAATTTGAAGTTTTGAATGGAGATTCTGGGTATTTTACTAGCCTTGTTCGCTCAAAATAAGTAGACTATGTTAATAGTTGAGTGAGGAAATACTCGATAAACTGGATACTGGTAACCTACCCAAGTACAACTGTCAGGAGCGACTTGACATTATTTCTCGATCTAAGAGAGCTAAATTAGCTTCAATCAGAGGGGAAAAACTTAGGCGACTCAATTTGTCATTAGAGCTGGATCCCTGAGAAACGAGCTAAGGTCTTAAGTACCAATATAGAGTGATCTAGAGCAGTTTTCGGCCTTAGTGGATCAAATAAGCCATGCTTTTATAAGTAGTATGGGGCTTTATATCTAATCATTCCTCACTATGATAGCGTCACAAAATACATATTAACAGGTTCGAAGGAAAAACGGAGGCGCTAACTTTAAGATAAAAATACTGCCTCCATACCGCTCAAAATATGGGATAGTAGAACCTCGGGTTCATAAACTTTGCATTAAATGCGAAAATCTATGTCATTTTTACTGATTAAAACCGTTGGCTCTCAAGAAATGTTAGTACAAATTCAAAGTCTATCCAGAGATGTTATATTTGAATACTATGTCATTGCTTTACAACCTTCTTCATGTTCATTGGTGAGAATTTTTATGTACAATGATTGAATAGATTGTTTATCGACGTAAAATGGCTATGGTGCATCAAGGAAAGTCGTTCAAGGCTTCATTTTACTCAATCAATGACGATAACGGTAACGCATAGAAGAAGACAGATCGACCCATGGCGTTTTTCGACTAGGAGAATTGAATGATATTACGCTTCATTTCTAATTCATGCAAGATGATCTTCCCCATATCTTATAGCTATTAGAATTACAAAATATTTAGAGTCTCGTGGTGTGCATATGATCGACTAACGTCATATTCTTGTGATACTAGTCACATCGAGTATATGAATATTATAGCTCGAGGAGATGATTCAGTAAAGGCCTACACTTCTGTAAGACATGCAGGAGTAGACTGCTAGCAAAAGGATTTTAATCGGTTTTATGAGTCTTTAATCCATGGTATGCCAAGACGTCTTGCAGCATACATTTCTGCTAAGAGTTGGTACACTAAACACTAATTACATACGTGTAGAATTTATGAATTAGAATGCGACCATGAAGTATAAATCTTCTATCTCATTTAATACTCAATTGAAGATTTTACTTGTGGTGTATTTTCAGTGATTAGTTGAATTTCCAGTAGGGCCAAGACTAATATTCTAGTACTGCACCCGTATCAACTACATCAGTGACTGGAGTTAATTCAATCTACAGCTAACCACATCGTATGGTCATAGTAGAAGGAAACCAAAGTCACACTAACACTATATTCATAATATTCGTAGATAAAATAAGGATCATCTTGTTTCATACCTGTAACAAACTTTCAATTTTCATAACCCTTAGATTTTAGCATGGTCTCGGTACTAAGGAGTTTGTACAGGTAGAAAAATTGTAACCTTTCCACTTATAGTTGACACAATCCTCGATAAAATTCAATTCTTAATTTACCGTTGATAAAGTCGCCAGCAGTAAGATCCAAAGTATTAGAACTTTAAAAAGTAATTGATATGTCAATAATTTTGCTATGTAGAACCTAGAGAAGAGATAGAACTCATGCCAAATAAAACAACCCAAATAACCAACAATATGACTAGTAAAAACAATTTAATTACTAATTAATTACTACCTGAGATAATTATTCAAAATCCAACAGAATTCAAAAAAACAAAATCAATCCTTTTGATCATTTAAAAAAAAAAAAATGTTATAACAGTAATAACACTAATAATCAATAAAGACATGGGTTCACCTGTTTAGAGTATTTGAGACTATTTCTGAGCTCCAAAAACAACAAATGTTTATTCATGTAATGATTTAGACAGGGATCTCAACTAAAGGAATTTTAAGGTCCTTGAGGATTTGGCGTTCTAGAGATGATGCAAATAGCGGTTTGCTTCGACAGAACATCCCAAGCAAGCAATGCGGGAACAGGAAAGATGCATAGACCGTTCTTGGAACTAAGAAGCCTCGGACTGTATTTAAGGAAAGACGAAGAGAGAACACATGAAAGCTCGTTATAGGCTTCTAAAATTGTGACAAATAGAATTGATATAGATTGTATTGTAAACACTGTTCTCGGTAAGCGAGCGAAGTAGAAGATATTGCACCCTGGACAGGATAGCTTTAAATTCAGATATTTCCAACAATTGTAGATTAAATCTTGATGCCTGTGGATCAATTCGGAATTACAGCATCATTAAATAACCACGTCTAAACTTGAGGGTTGAAACTTCATATGGTAATAAGTAGTGGATGAATTTATTAATTCGGTATCATTCTAATTGTAAGCCTGCTGATTTTAATCACTGGTCAATAATAACTTTTTAGTAAGTCAAAAGTTTGTGAGGTATGCGTTGTATTAGCACATTCATATTTACGCTATAAGGGCCAACATGAATATGTATTATCGGCCACTGAGAATATTGTGAGATGGTTTCGAGCTACATTATGCGCTCTAGTTATTTGTCTCAAATATATTTTCATCGATCTACATAAAAAGGTAGTGTGAAGTAAGATAGATGCCGAAAATGAAAGACAATCCTCATGCAGCGATTCCTCCAGTAAAGTAGCGGTGTGTGTCAACTTGCGGCCCGCTGCAGGGATATAATCAATTACCGACATTCACTCCCGACTTCGACATTCTTATTTTTTTTTTTTTTGACATGGGCCTTTTCTAGTTTGATTTGACAAGGACCCTAATTTCCATGATGAACCATCCAAGTCTGAACGATACTTCGGACCATTTTGTCCACGCAATGGGCAACCAGGTGTGCGTTTTTCAGACGCTCTATTGGGTGCCATAGACTCTAAATTTGCAAAATCTTTTTTTTCCATACTGAAAAAAAATGCAGTACATGAAGTCCGCCAGTGGGTTCTAGAATTTTTTAAGGGAAGTCTTTCAGTCACCCGCCTCTAATGTCCGGGTGGAGACTACTTTTCAGTCACGGGGGTTCAAAGAAGAGCGAGCTCGGAAGCATCTTTCATCCAAAAATACTTTCTTTCCAGGGCCCAGCCTTCACTAAGATTTAGCACTACCCAAGCTGTTTGCACACCACATAAATAATCGCAAAACATGTAAAGCTGTTTGCTAATGCTGACCTTAGACTTTGAGAGTTCATCTGATGTGTGGTTAATAGATTTTAGTCGTAGCTTCCTAAGTCATCTCAACGTGCCGAGTAACTCCAAGTGCAGAACATTCAGAGTCCATCTTTGACTCTGGATGTACAATCGAGCACCATAGTTGCTTGTCCTTTGTACTTTTTAAAAAATGGTGAAGAAATGATGCGTTAAATTTCCCTGGTATAGCCATGTATCTCCAGCGAAGTCTAGTTACGATTCACTACACTCAATTCGAATCGACATTGGTGTTCCAAGATGTATTAAGGATAAAATTATTATTACTCTTTGAAGGTAAAATTTCCGTCGACATCAAAGAGCTTCTCGTCGTATTCCCGTTGAGACTCTTTTTACGTTAATACCTCGAAACTTCATTAACCTTATCACGAAGCTTATCATAAGATTATCGTCTCCCATTTTGGTTAGAGCATACCCTGGAAATACTGTTATTGTTAAGCGCTAGGCTTTGGACGATGTGAGTCCAACAATAGAAATGATCGATCGTGGGTGGATATCGAACGTTTAATTACATTTGACGCTTTTTTACCCTATCTAGTGGCAATGGAGTGTCTGTGAGCTCGGGGGGGGGGGGGTCCATGCGAATCTCGCTTAAATATCTACACAAAATTTAAACTGACATAACACGCGTGGGTAAAAAGTGAAGATTCGGTACGAGTAAAACTATTTACAAACAAATTGTCAAGACTCGGGTTGTCTATGGCAACCCAGGGCCTCTGGCAAATCACATCTTTTCTATGGCGTGAGAAACCAGACATTCATTTGTGAGAGTGCCCCCATATTTATCCCTGCTCGATATGGCGATAGGTCCAAATGATGGGAATTTCCAGACAAGAGTCGGTAAAAAGTATCCCCTAAATCCGTAATACTGGAATTCCCAATTTTGGAAATAGACAGATGAGAAATGTCACTTCGCATGTCAGGCTGCAGTGTTGGCAGTACTATAATAGGGGTTTGGTTTTACAGGGTAGTCAGTGAGTGACCTAAACTAATTTCCAGAGGGAGTCCGCATCTCTTTATGTCTTTCAGACTTCTGCTTGATTTTTATGAAATAAAGCTTTTGTCCGTACTGGGAATCTGTATAAAATATCCCACATTTTAATGTTGTAATTATTAAGACAGACCTATCATTTCTCACTGTGTGACGGAAAAGGGCTTTTTGGATCTTTGTCTACAATTTTGAATTTCAGTATTACAGATTTAGGGAAAACTTTGTACCAATCCTTGTTTGGAAATCTTCGATGTTTGCACCCACTGCCAGAGTCAGCTAAGCCCCGTGATTACGCTGTCCGAATATGTGTAACTGTAATACTTCTTTTCTTTTGGTGAGAGAAATAATCCTTTTATAAAACAATAAACTCCGATTTACCAGAGAAACTAGCCTGACATATTTTCAACATGCAATTAATTAAATTTCTGAAACAGAGATAGTTGCTGGTTGGTTACTTGCGCTTCTCTACTTCCTCAGTCAATGACTGATATCTTTACAAAACGAATGGAAAATGAATCCTTCGACTAGTAAGGGCGAATGGATGGATGGCATGAGCTCAATTTTGGAGACATTCTTATGAGCCGTTGAATTACAAATACTAAATACCAAATGTCCTTTAAGCTCATCTTATAGAGAAATATGCATATAGGGAGGGGGAAAAAAAAAAATAAGATTATCAAATGGCGTTTGTAAAATTTGCGTTGAGATCTGAAGTTTCTTGGGTTCATTTTCAAAAGAAGTCCGTGTGGGCTCTGAGGGTCCGTGAAATCTCGCTTATTTCACATCACATATTTGAATTGAAACCTAAAAAAGGTCTCGGCCACATGACATGTGGTACTCTATTTTTCTTTCAATCGACCTAACATTCTACGACTTTACCAATAAGAAGTTGAATCTTCCAATTTGGTTGTTGGCGAAATTCTAATTTTGTTCCAATAGAAAATGCAAGAGCAAGCTTTGCATAATCGTCTCCAGTACCAGCTGGTAGAGATTAGTACTTGCAGCACTCACCTGTTAGCCAGCCATTATTTTCGATTGCCGCCCGGATCGATGGTTTTGTGGGGACTTAATGCCGGAACATACGTGGGGGAAGGATTGTACAAAGCTAGGGATGCTGGGCAAAATTAAGGCGGACAGTGCCCTTGCCCGGTTAAACTATATCCAGTTTAATGCCGTGGAAACAAAATGTTCCTCGTTCGTCATTAGTCTTACGGAGAGTGTGGAAAAAGTGGATAGAACTTGGGCCAGTTGGGGTTTGTGGGCTAGCATTAAGAATAAACCATATGCTTGTTGGTGTATGTGCACATGCATATGTAGCATCTATCCACTCATTGTATCAGACTGTGTCATATATTGCATTATCCTGGAATATAGACGCATATTTTGCTGTCATTTGCATCCATCTTACCCATGAGGCATTTTAAATGGCGTTCAATAATCGTTTGAATTTCGATAAACTCTTATCTTAGTGTCGACCCAACAATAGAGAAGAAGAAAGTATAATTACTCCTATATAAAATAAGACAGCAACGTTTAGTCCTGAACTGGTTGCTAAATCGCCGTGAGCACGGCCAATGTTCTCCAAAGGTGCTATTTTGCCCACTGTGGCACTAGCCATGGCAAGTAAGCCATATATCATACTTTCCGGATACCCTGAAATCTTTTCTGTGCATGGAACGATGAACTTCGTGAATAGGTAAATAGGGTGCGCCTTATTGGTCTCGGAGTCTTAAATCCGAATAAGATTTTAATGAATGGACACAGCGTGTGCTCTATTGAAAGTCTCCGATGAAAAAAACGGTATACAAGTATTTAAAAATCCTGAAATAGCAACAATGAGTTCGTAGCAGGAATAGATCTTCATCCACGCTATTTTTATTTAACACAATTTTCTCGGGCCACATGTTATGCTGCGCTACAATATCTATTCCAAAATCCCGACAAAGGAAGTTGTTATATCGATGTATATTTGGTTTACTAAAGCATCAATCTCTATAAGACAATACTTCTACTCCGATTGAGAGTATATAAAATATGATATTGTTTCATTAAAAAAAGGATATGACTGTGTGTTTAAGCAGGAGAAACAAAATTCAGCTGTATGTAAGCACCCATTTAAGAATCAGCGTTTTGTTCAAATTGGTGCCTAAGTGTTCGAATTATCTCTTTCTCCGTGAAACAAATTTCCGAAAACGCAAGTGGAAGATAATGGTATTAACGTAAATATGTGAAGTCACAATAAAGTAGTCTGTAAGGATCAAGAGAAATCCTTTGGTCGGGTATTCCCTTCTCTGGAGTTTTTTTGTTCCCAATTGAATAGGCTAAAGCTGTCGTCCTTATCAAAATGATAGGAGTTGAGCTGATTATAAGGAAATATACGTGCGCCGGTATGAGTTAACCATCATGACATAAAATGATTATGTATAGAAATCATCACTTTTTGTCATCTAAAGGGATATTTTGGATTAAAGAGAGAATTTAAAAAAGACCACTGTTCAGCCGACCAACGCCACCAGTATTTTTCCAAAATATTATTTTCACACTATTGTTCCAATTGGGAATACTAGTTTGCCATATTAACCTCTTACAGGCGAAACTGAAAAATTTATAGCTATCTACTAGAAATCTCGAAGGAACATTTTTCATAAAAGTAACCCGAGATTCCGACCTGTGGGGAGAACGCGCTAAGACTTGAGGATCTACGAAAGTATAGGTCTTTTGCCGCGATTACTGTCCTAATTACTAAGTATGGTCAGAAACATAGGATGAAAAATATTGTGCCATACTTCGGTTTCCCCTTTATCATGCGAGTTCCGAATACGCATAACACCAGCGGGAATTTGAAAGGAATTGTAGTGGCACAACAGAACTGCTTCCCAAGAATATCTCTTAGTCAGAAATTCACTCTTCGTGATTGCCTCCTGATCGAGGCGAGTCTCTTATACTGAGGCGTTGGGAATTTTGCCTTGCTGATAAATACTTGTCCCACAGAATAAGGTTGACATAGGACAAAGCTTTATCAAATACTCTTACATTTGAAGTTGACAATTGTTTAAACAAGAAATGTGTTACTGGTGGTACTAATAGATTCGAAGAAGAGTTAATTCGGAGTATATCAGAGACTCATTTGAAATACACCACAATTATACCAAACCTTGAAGAAACCACAAACTTTTTATACTCAGAATAGGACTACTTTCAAATCCCTGTAATCGATTCCGTCATCGTACATTCAGTTTGAGGCGGCTTGTCCTCCCCCTGAATCAATATAAATAGTTTGCTAAGATGGCAAACCAGGAAGTGTCCCCCTTTTTAACAAATCAAATTCAATCAATATTTCTCATCATATTATTATAGCAGTAGCCCAAGGAACTCTGTAATGTGATTAGTCCAAGGCTCCAGAGCTGTCCCTAGCCACATCAACACCCTTGCTTAGCATGGGATCAGAGGACCTCAAGTCTTTTTTTTTTTTTGGAGGAGGGGGGGGGGGAAGATGGGGAGGACAAATCCGTGGGTTAGAATACGATTCGGATTCTTCTCCTTTTTGATGTAAATAAAGCCCTAATGCCGCCCTCTCTGATCATCCACGAAAATTCACTTCACATGCACTCAATCTTTCTTCACGAAATCCTTCTCGAATTATCTATCACATATACTTGAAACTCATGATCATCGTCCTGGATGAGTCTTAACCAGGCCTACGGTCGGTAACGCTAAGGGATTAACACCAGTCAAGGGCTAATTAAGTTGGCAGCACTCTAATACTTTCGATCGACAGAGACTGCCGAAAAGTGTGAATACGTTTTGAAAGCCCTAGTCCCCGTCATACAATAATATTCCCATAACACCCCAGACTTACATTTAGTATTGACGTGGAGCTCGTGTTGTTGATCTTTAAAAAGGTTACAACTAACTTCTTTCCCCGGTCCAATTAATTTTCCCCAATTTGTGCAGTTAGTACTTGTGCAGTACAGGTTCACTTAATTAGGATACCCGGGGTAGATACTCCGGACGGGGCGAAGAGTCCAAAGATACTGCAGGTAAGGCCCTCACTGCAGCACAATTCTTTCTCCCCTTGTACTTCTCCCTTCCCAACCCCACACTACCCCAGCCCTACCTCACTAATATTCAAAATACACCTGGATAACCTTGTGAATTTAGTTACTTCTCCTGAGGAACTTATACCATCCCCTCTCCCTCGTACAAACTTATTCTTACCGTTGCGCTAAGTTTTCACATATCATCTTCTGTGCTCACAGTTCGCGCACATAAAGAACGCTGATCTCCCAATCGGAGGACTGATCGTTACCAAGTCCTATCGAAATCGTCCGGATACCCAAAGTGACACGACCTTCTCACGGTATCTTGCATTTGGCCAACACCTTTTTTTTTTTCCAGACTGAAGCTATCACCATTCCTCATATCAACCACATTGTCTCAACATCATGACAATAGCAATTGAGAATCAACAAAGATTAAATGGTATCATTAACTATGACACTCATTATATGAATACTCCTCACTTCACAAATCCATGGAATTCAGCATACCCTCCGAGTCATCAAACTTCACATCACTTCGTCAATAATCGACAAGAGCTGCTTAGTAACAATCGATCCGTGCCAAATGGTTATGAACAACAATACTCCACCGCTCCTTCGCCTATTCAAAACACATTTTCAGCCAATCAAGCACCATATGAGCCATTACCGTACGCACCATCTACTATACGTTCATACGCACTTCATCACCCAGATAACTCACGGCGCATTTCTCAACCGTTAGTATACCCTAATATCGACGGATATTTTGCTATCATTCGACTGATTCATCTTCTAGCCCTTTAACATACTATGGAGGATACATCAACTCTGATATGGGAGACTACACATATAATGGGTTACCGCGGAACAATTCTGAAATAGTTAAAGGCTCTTCAAGAACTTTACCACGCCCTCCAGCTATACTAGCTGGTGGAACCTCACCTATCCCGCCAGCACCCATCCCACCAGCACCTCAATCTATGATGGGCCAGTTTAGCTCGAAAATTACATCAAATACAACTAAAAAGCATAAGTGTAAGGTTTGCGACAAGAGATTTACTCGACCAAGTTCATTACAAACTCACATGTACAGCCATACTGGGGAAAAACGTATGTCATCATGAATGAAAAATTCTCCTAAATTAATTTTCAACTAACAAAATATAAGCATTTGTATGTCAAATGGGGGGTTGTGGACGACAGTTCTCAGTCGTTTCCAATTTACGAAGGCATCAAAAAGTTCACAAAAATGAAACCAGATCAGAAGCCGGGTCAGAGGAGCATCATTCAGACGGGTAACTTTTTTCTTCATAGCAATTCATGGTAGGTTAAAAACGGCGTTCAAGTATATAGCAGGGATATAACTTTTTTTTAATTTTAATGATTTTCCCCATAAAGTCTTAACTCACCACTTACCTCTCTTCTTGCTTAAGCCACACACATTCGATTACGACTAGATATTGAGAAATAATTATGACTATGACTTCCGATTGTATTGTTTGATCAAATTAACCTGTTGCCTACTGCATGGGTATGTCGCTGATCTTGATGTAACAGCTGGCTAACCCCCTATACACGGTGATTTATAAGGGCCCGCATCAAGCGTCCATTCCGTGGTGGAGCAGGTTATTGTCGCATAGTTTATTAGCGTATTCGCGCTCTGACATTGAAGCAACCAATATGGATTTCATTCCATATACAACGCTAATGAAAACTTAGCCACAATTTCTAACAAAAAGGCTTTTTAAGGCCCTGAAACACCCAAAACCAAACAATAAAAAAGAATAAAGTTCATCTCTTTCTCTCACTCTTTCTCTTTCTAGAAGAAAAATAAAAATGGATGACGGATGCAGCAGCCTAAGGCGCCATTGCCGAAAAATACAATCTCCCTTTTCGATCCTTGAATGCAACCTCGTAGGGAATTTGGGGGAAAAAAAATAAAAAAAAAAATAAAAGTATATATAAAAATAAAGAGGCTGAGGGATACAACGACGTGCTAAGAAAGCTTTTAATTAAATATGCGTTGGTCTGGTACCTTTAAAAAATTATTACTGATATATATACTTGAACTATAATTTAATATGGAAAAAATTAAAATAAAAAATAAAAAATAATTCTTTTGTTTTTTTTTTTCCGGGTGGGAGGAGATGAGGCAATCTATTAAACAATAAGGAGGAAAAAAAAAATTAATTCTATTCTTCTTTTTAAAAGAAAAAAAAATTTTTGCATAAGAATTTTGAGAAAAGTTGTGACAAATATATATATATATATATATATATATATTTGATTTAATTTTGGTAGCTAGCCCCTGCCCCTTTTTTTTTTTTTTTTTGGTTACTTGGTTTATTGCATTTAGGTAAGAAGAGATCACAAATTCAGATTCATCTAGAAATATAGGGAATTCCCACTCACTACACTCCCTCTCTTCCCATCTTTTGTGTCTATTACTCATTTCTCTTCTTTCCCCAAATTTTTGATGATCTCTTCTTTTTTAAAAAAAAACAACATATACCCTGGAGTTTAGTCTCGGGAATTTCAAATGACGTCATACTATTCATTTTCTGTATTAAAAGCTCTTTTTTTTTTTTTAAAAAAAAAAAAAAAAACTAAAAAAACTGGGTAGATTCCATGGATTATTAGAGGTATTTTCTCTGTCAGGAACACGAGGACTGATTTGATTTGGGTTGGAATTTTAATTGTAATTAAAAATTTTGGTTCTAGTATGTGGCTTGCTTAATTGACGAAGAGAGATGAGGAAAAAAAAAAAAAAAAAAATCGAGTTGGAGGATTATGTGAGCTATGAAATTAAGGATAATGAAATGTATATAGTAGTGTATGACCAGCTTAGATAGAAGGACACGAAGAGTCTTACGGTTTCTACGATATACGAGATATATTTTAGAAACACGAGACACCTCGTTAGATAACCTCAAATCTATTTATTATATATTTTTACAATCTTAACTTTCCGGTACCTAAGAAGCTCATATGTGGATGGACTGGCTTCAAAATAGCCGTATTTTTTTTTTTTTTTTAATATATATATATCGTTTAACTCAATTGATTTATTTGCTGGAAAGAAAAAATTTCAAAAGACCATATCTCTCTAATTTGACATTTCCAAGAAGATAGAAATCTGTTTAAAAATTTTGTTTTTTGGGAGGGGGGGGAAAAAAATATATATATATATAAAACAGGATCTGTTGTTAGCAAAGTAGCACTGAAGCTGACGACTTTTAATACATCACTTGTTCTCGTATTCAAGAAAAGTGATATAGAGATGGATACACGATCTTTTTTTTCCAAAAAAAAGTGTGGTCTTATACCACATAAACTAGTGCTGTAATGTCCGGATTATCATAAGAGAAAATCACAACAAGAAGAAACTTCATATTTCTCTCTACTAAGAAATAACCCGATGCACTGTATTAATTTTGCTGAAGTATTACGCTGGGGCTACCTCGAGGTACCTAGATATCATTGATATCTGGGTTTCGAAAGCTATATGAGTAGAAAATAGTAGGAGATTTTAGAAGGGGGGGAAAGATATAAAAAAAAAAAAAAGTAACTTCCAATGAACGAAATTGGTCTTCGGATTCAGGGTTAGAGTCAGATCCTAATTTTATCTCTTGCTCAAGTTAGGGTGAAGGTCAATTAGAACAGGAGAGACGTGAAATACGACGAGATGGAAGTAAATGAAAAGGCGGCGCAGTACGCGAGCAAAGGCACTCGCAGGGTCGGATGGTAGTGTGGTATGCCATCCGGGCCCTTCTCCTAAGTAGAGTCTGGGTAGCCTGGGCACCTACCCCACTTGAGACGGGAGATGGTTGGTTCGAATCCAACAGACCTAACCACATTTCGCGCGGTGGATATTTACAGGATGGTGGAGGCATGTCTGGATAATCCAGGGTTTGTAGTTTCCTTGGATGGATGTTAACGGTTGAGGGTTGACCAATGGCGAAGAAAAAGTGATTGTACTTCATAGTGGCATCTACAAATGGAATCTGAGGCATGAGTGTATCTAATGAAAAAGTTGAATCATCTAAAATGTAAATAAACACTGTCACTGTGTCATAGCCTAGAGGCTGCATACACGTTATTTGAATTTAAAAAAAAAAAAAAAA
>QVIK01000318.1:0-55879 GCA_003957845.1 Oidium heveae
CTGGAAAATCCAAACTGTTCCGCAATCTTTCCCACCGGCACTCCTAAATCCAAAGCAGTTTGGATTTTCACGCGGTCTTCTTTCGTAGTTTTAGGTTTACGAATTGATATCAACTGAGTGTTGACTTGATTAGACCCAAAACAATCAAGGCTGGAGCTATTTATTTCTCTATTTCTTGCTCAGTAATTGTAGTGAGTTAAACAGAAGTGTTTTCTTACATTTCTGTAGACATATTCGAATATTGGCTCTCAACGGGTGGTAAGTCATACTCAACAGGACTGGGATTAAATGCTATCTGAGGCTGGTAACGACTAGATTTTCATTAGTAATTTAACCAGAAAAGTGATAATAGACTCAGTATACAGCTCAGAAGAATGATTTGTTAGTTGCAGGCCAGCAGGAAAACTTGGCTCAAGATGGGTTACAGTCGGAAGCGGATTAGAACTGATTTTTATTAGCAATTAGTTTAATAGGTTGTTACAGCAACATACGAGAAAACTTGAAAGATGGCAGGATTCATCGATTGATGACAGAGAGTTGTTGAAGCCGAAGTTTTCCATTTTAAATTTTGACGTGGTGTATTTGTGCGATGAGGTTGGACTGAAAATGGAAGCTGGAGAAGATATGGTTGTGTGATAGTGGAGGTATCTTGTGACCTCGAGAATTTGAAGATACCCAATTTGGTTTCTTGCATTTTTCACCAACTTTTTAGCGTTACATTTGATCGACATCTTACCCCTGCCTGCATGCATATGTATATGCGAGTTACATTTTCCCAGGTTCGAGATAGTANTTGGTTTCTTGCATTTTTCACCAACTTTTTAGCGTTACATTTGATCGACATCTTACCCCTGCCTGCATGCATATGTATATGCGAGTTACATTTTCCCAGGTTCGAGATAGTAACGCTTTTGGACTTTTACCCCAGCTAGTCCGAACTCTAAATTAAGCACGCATAAGTATTCAGAATCTCAATTTGCATCTTGCAACTTGGCAATGTTTATTAACTTTATTCAACTCAAAGATTATAATTAATCAAGAAACCAAATCCTGAATGTATATGACTATTGTAAATGTGAATCTACTATAGACACCTCCTCAGTCACCAAATTCTCATAAACTTACCATACCTTCGACGCAAGATCAACGACTTCAAGAATGCCTTTGCACCATGATGGTGTTTTAGTCTCATTTCTAATCATTTTTGGGTAAAAACCCTTAGCTAAGGAGGGGTTATCAGATAGAATTCCTGAAAAAATATTCGGGATCACTCACAAACTAGTCTGATATGCTATGAAAACAATCAAACTCACACCCAAAGAAGTCTCGAGAGCGAGATCCTGTAGCAGTACACAAGTCAGCGAAGTAGAAGCTATCAACTTTCTCCAAAGAAAGTAATCAAATATCTTAGTTTGAGGTTGCACATTACGTCTTCCTGCCCTTGAATGTCGGAACTATATCAAACTTGATGTTCATTAGTTTTAGATACACTGACATAAATAGTAAACAATCATAATGTATGGTTCCTCTTTTGATTTGGGCTAGCATAACAAGACGACTAATTTAGCGTTGATGAAATTATAAGTTCCGGGTGTATATTCATCTAATAATGCCTCACATACTTATCACGCCTCATCCTTTTTACGTCTTCAAAATTGAATACCAAGGTATCCAACAACGCTTAAGAGGAAGCAGAAGTAACAAAAATAGATATACATCTCATGTTGAACATCCTAAGTGACTTTTATTATCTCTACTGAATGTACTTGCGCATATTAAATGCCATAATCGGGCTTCCTCGGTATCTGCATACATTTGTCAGAGCCAACAGGACCTGGTAGGTCCGATTAATTATTGAAATCAACGACACTCACGTTGATCATCAATATCAGCTTTTTTTTTTTCTTTATGTTAGGTCCGGAATGCCTAATACTTGAGAGATTAGGAGATGACTACAGACCTTTTTAATCTAGCGAAAAAGCACGATTATTCGACATACAAGTGGCTATCAGGTAGTTTTTACAAATCAAAGAATTATCTAGGTTTATTACAAATCGTAACGTAAGTCACTAGAGAAGGTATGGTCGATTGATAATATGCATAATTTTTCAGAGTTATCGTCGCGTAGCAGATGCAACGCGTCTACAATCCCTGTCTAATACTTTCTGGCCTAGGTAAATAATGGTATACGCTGTTTCACCTTGTCCACATGAGAATGGTTGAGTG
The DNA here is from genome assembly GCA_003957845.1 of Oidium heveae. Lineage (NCBI taxonomy): Eukaryota > Fungi > Ascomycota > Leotiomycetes > Helotiales > Erysiphaceae > Oidium > Oidium heveae. The sequence continues at coordinate 2,227 of QVIK01000318.1, forward strand.
TCCCATTTGTGGTAAGGCAGTGAAACCAAGAGATATAAATGCTCACATTGATTCATCATGCAAAACCTTCACAGAACCCAGTTCACCTTTGCCTCTTTCTCAGCCAAATCCAAAAAAACCAAGTGTCTCGACATTTTTCCAAACACCTGCAAAGCGTATAGCATCTCTCACGACAACTAAAGTAGAGCCAAGTCCATCCCCTAGCTCTCAATCTTTGCCGTTAAATCAAGACACGGCTTTATTTACTCCATTAAAAAGGTCGCTCATAGAAGTCAACCCAATTTCAGAGGCAACTCATCAAGAAGATGATGTTAATATTCCAAAGGACTCTGAGCCACTTAAAAAGAAGAAAAGACCTAATAATTTAGAAAAGGTAGCTCCTCTAGCTGAAAGAATGCGACCAACTAGCTTGGATGATGTTTATGGGCAGGATCTCGTAGGTCCCAATGGAATCTTACGAGCTCTGATTGAACAAGACAGAGTACCATCTATGATACTTTGGGGAGGAGCTGGCACTGGAAAGACAACTATTGCTCGTTGCATTGCATCTCGTGTTGGTAGTAAATTTGTGGAAATCAATAGTACAAGCTCAGGTATTGCCGAGTGCAAGAAAATATTTGCAGAAGCCCGTGGAGAATTAACTATGATTGGACGGAAAACAATAATCTTCTGTGATGAAATACATAGATTTACTAAAACTCAACAGGATGTGTTCTTGGGTCCGGTTGAGTCAGGCCAAATTACCTTGATTGGTGCAACAACGGAGAATCCTTCATTCAAGGTGCAAAATGCCCTCTTATCTCGTTGTCGAGTTTTCGTCCTTTCAAAACTCACTGATAATGATGTTTTACACATCATGGAAAGAGCATTAAAAACCATAGATCAGCCCCCAGAAATAATTGACATCGATTTTCTTAAATATATTTCTGCATTCTCTGATGGCGACGCACGAACTGCTTTAAACTTACTAGAACTAGCCCTTGGTCTATCCACTAAAGCGGAAATTACAAAAGACGAGATGAAATCTGCTCTTACTAAGACTTTGGTTTATGATAGAGCTGGTGATCAACATTATGATACCATTTCGGCTTTTCATAAATCTGTGCGTGGCAGCGACCCTGATGCAGCTCTATACTATCTTGCTCGTATGTTGCAGTCTGGTGAAGATCCCCTTTATATTGCTCGTAGAATAGTAATCATCGCTAGCGAGGATATTGGATTAGCAGATAATAGTATGTTAAGTCTTGCAACTAGCGCTTACATTGCGGCCGAAAAGATTGGGATGCCAGAATGTAGGATCTCTTTAGCCCATGCTACAGTGGCTTTATGTCTCGCTCCTAAAAGTACTCGATCATATCGGGGCCTCAATAATGCCTTTGCTGCCCTACGGGAACCAGGTGTTGCTGCACTTCCAATCCCTATTTCGCTTAGAAATGCTCCCACTAAATTAATGAAGGAACTAGGTCATGGTGATCAATATAAGTATAATCCGAATTACAAGGAAGGTAGAGTCCGACAAGATTACTTACCACCTCAACTTATTGGGAGAACTTTCCTAGAAGATAGAGATTTGGGTACAGAAATAGATCCAGATGCATGGGACTGAAATGATATGTGCATACTATTTTTAACTCACGATTTTCCTAAACGAATCAAAGAGAATTTGATCAAGCATGCTCGAGGAGTTGATTATAAAGACCATCTATCATACCCGAAAAAATTATTACTCACAGGTAATAAATATTTTCAAAATTGAAGATGTTTTTCACCAGTACGTGATACACCTTCCTATATCCACTATCCTTACCTGCTAATTCTCACGTCACCATCGAATTTCGTCTATATCAAAATCATAAAGTCAAATCGAGTGTGTTAAATATTTCTATAATCTATGAACTGGCGTTCAAAACTGTTTTACCTTTTTTTTCCTTTGCCATTTATTTTGGATACTGGGAAGTGGTATGTAGATATTTCTCTCTATTATTGTAAAATAAAACCATCAAAATATTCAAAAAGCATTGCAAACATAATACTTCAAATAATCCTAGTATTCTCTTTATTGTGAACCCGTACTTAATTCACTGGAGATTTAACTGTAATAGCTTGTAATCCTACCAGCATTATATGTGATTCCATAAATCTAGTGTACAGTGTTTGCGGCATACGTACTGTGTATTTTTAAAATTTTTCCAAATTTTAAAACCTTTGCTTAACAAAGCTCCCATTTAAAAGCTGACGTTATCATTATGTCAGAATATAGTACCTAAGAATGAAAAGAAGTGTGTATAAATATACAAAGACAGCTGCCTTATAGAAAATAGAACAATCTACAGAAAACAAGAGATTTTATTATCTTTTCAAAAGTTCTTTGACACTGGATGAGTATGGAAAATGTCAATTACATTCTTTTATCATTGGATTCTCCTGGGGGTTGATCGTTCATTCCGGGGGGGTTGAGATAATCAGCATCCTCAGCCGCTTCATATTCAGCGATAAGATCCGAAACTACTTCACGCGCTTCATCAAATTCATTTAAGTTCTCAGAAAATGGGGCGGTTTTTTTGTAACCTTCCATGAATGCGTTTCGCTTTCGCATACCATCATATTGCCTGACAATACGCTTGAAAAGCTTTTGAGATGTTAAATAAAATAGGCGCTAAATAGAGTATTTTGACTTACTGTTGCAATACTTGTATGATTAGCAAGCATCAAGCCACTAACTCTGTGGTTCATAGGTATGTATGGACTCTTTTTAGTTAAGGCTACCTGAATACTTGCTGGGCCCCAGGTGATAAATGTAGCTAATTTTCGTTCTCTTATTCTCAAAAGGCTCTTATGAACATCTGTAGGATCTACATCGCCTTGTATAACGTTGAGAATTGAAATATAACAACTTTTTTTCCCAGGTATCGTTGATACCATGCGGTTCTTGGGCTGAAGAAGTCGCCGCATGACATCTAAAACTGTCGTTTTTCGGACCGTCTTAGCCTGTTCTACATTATGGCCAGTAAAGGGCGTGTAAGAAGTCATGAGGAAATGACAGCGTGGAGTTGGAATTAGAGAAGCAACAATACTGATTAGATCATTATGCATGTAGCCCGGATATCGTAAAGTTGTAGTGCTCGCAGACATTACTGTAGAGACCTAACTTTGAGTTAGGAATCAACCTTTGAATAATTTGAATAGTTATAATACTACACACCAATTGATTGGTTTGTTGAAATGAGGGTTCTTGAACGTGGAGACGGTCAGCTGCAATACGAGATAATGCACCGTTATCCAAAACTACGACCGAATCGGCATTTTGAGTCAAGCGACGCATCGAGAGAAGACTGTTATATGGATGTACAACAACATCACCCGAGTTAGTGGTGTCTGGGAATACGGAGTAAGTCTGAATAATCTTTTTAGGAAAACGGTCATTTAGTCGTTCCAAAAGAAAAGAGCCAAGTCCAGAACCTGTCCCTCCAGCAATGGAGTGTAACATCATGAAACCCTTTGTAATCAGTCAAACAATAGATAGCTTTTAGAAATGAATTTCTTACCTCGAGGGAATCGCTACCATCAGCCTCACGATCTATCATTTCCATGATATCTTCATGAACTAGTTCTCCTGTTTGATATCCATCACCCCAGTTATTAGCCGCCCCGACTCCATTCTTTCCGACAAAGAAGTTCTCTGGATTATAGATGTTTTTGTATGGACCAGTTTGAATACCATTGATAACCTGTTAAGCGTATGAGTCTTTAAATAGGCTCGATATTTTGCAAAAGCGTACTCTTGGCTCTAAGTCGATCAAAATTGCCCTTGGTATGTACCTTGTATCATCAGACTGATAAAAAAATACGTCTTTCCTGTCACCGCCTTCAGTAGCAAATTCTTCCAAGTTTCCATCTTGGCTTATTCCATGTTCTTGACAAAGCTGCTGCCAAAATTCACTACCAACTGTTATTGAATCTCGTTAGAATAACTTAAAGTAAGCTAGAAAATAACTGACTGCTGTTGCCACACTGGCCGGCCTGAACGGTGATAATTTCTCTAAGAAGATTGGTTAAAATAAAAATCTACTCTAGAGTCTAACCATACCGTGGCATAATTAACAGGAAGCGATGTATGTATACTTTGGACTACGCCTTTGCTTATTTTTGGCGCGACATTTGACCGACGCGTTGGAAACTTTAACAAATACCGTGCCGTGCCTTATAATTCCGCATCTCTTTCATCCAAATAAATCAGGCGATTTTTCACAACTTGATATGTATAGCAATTGGAATCTTTGTAATGTGATTTTGGGGACTTGAATATTACCAATAATTTCTATTAGTTTTTGTCAAAACCTTCCCTAGTTTGGCGATGGCTATTCAAGTACCAGTTTCATCTGGCCCTTCCACACCAGAACGAATGCCAAACCGAAATGGAAACGATTCAAATCTAGATTTCTCTGCAACACCAGGTGAACAGTTTCCATTGTCGCCTGATAAGTCCTATACACCATTCGGGCCACCTCCAAATTTGTCAAGCTCTATACTGGAGTTAGAAAGCCCCGTCAAAAGAAATCCTCCCACAACGCAAAAAAGTTCAAGTTTTGAATTTTCATGGACTAAAGATTCAAATGAACTAAATTCTCAAAACGTAAATGAGTATGAACTTCAATCACAGGATGCTGAAGAAATATCACGTGACAAGATAGAAGACGGAAATAAGGCCGAGTATTCGGAGAGCGGAGATCATGATTTAAGTGATTCTCAGCATTCTTACGAGGAAAGAGATGAAGAGAATAAATATTACTCTGAGGATGATCAATTGAATCTAGACTTAGATGTTTTTGATCCGGAGTTAGAAAGTAATGCGTCCATGGATGACCAGGACAGTGATGATAGATCACAACCTAAAGCTCTCACATTAGTTGACGAGAATATAGATGATGAAATAGATGAAATAGAAAATTGTGGCTGGGAAGACTCTTTATCATTTTGTGTCTCTAAATACCGAGAAATTGCCCGAAGCATGTATAATTCTATGGCTGTGCATCCTGTTGAGGAATCTGATGACTTAATTCTAGCAACAGAGGCTATAACCCTTAAGCTTTATCAGCAAGACCTAAATATGGAAAATGAAAACGAAAATCTTGAAAACATGTTATATAAGGTTTCTGATGAGCTTGTGAGACTTTGGGAAACCTATAATAAGCAGACTATGGTTTATCGCTCAGAGGAGTATACTACAACTGTAGGTCCTGGATCTCAGGCTCCTAGCTTTGTTAAGGCAATTTTTCTGGCTAGTCTTGCGCTCAGAATAAATTTTCCTAGGAAAATCTCTTTATCTTACACTACAAGAGAGATAACCTTACCTCAGACCCTAATTGAATGGATGGATGAGTATCATAATCCTTATCCAAATCAATATGAAGAAATCTTAGCTCATAAGCCTAGTCCTTCAAATCATGCACTCTTTTGGGATTCTATCTTTAACTGTCTTATTCGAGGTAAGATAAAGGCAGTCATCGATATGATGAATAACCCTGGATGGGAGTATGCTAGAGATGAAATAGATAATTTAAGTAGTAATCAGAGGCAACCAATATATTCCGATAAAACTTTAATTAACGTTGAGCGGGCTATGGATGTTGCTAAACATCTTCTTACGAAGTGCCCAGCAACCCATGGAGACTGGAATTCTCGAAACAATGATTGGAAACTTTTCAGACTTCGAGCTCTTCAGGCTTTAGAAGACTTAAAAAGATTCAATGAAGGCAGAGATCGTGACTTCGAGGATGATGATAAGATGATTCTTGAGCCTGGCTCTTTTAACGAAGCTGCTAAGAAAGCAAGGAGCTTGATACCCTGGCACTTATACCAAAATTTAGTAACACTCTATAACCTACTGATGGGAGATATTAGCACTATTCTAGCAAATTCTCAGGATTGGTGCGAAGCAACAATTGGACTCGTCGTTTGGTGGGATGAAAGCAAAAAAGACCAAGACTTAATCTTAAGTCGCTTCCAACAGTCATCCCGCCTCTCTTCAAAATATTCAATATCTAAATTTTTCCATCAGAAACTACGAATTTCATTTGAAGCTGCGACATCAGATTCTACAGATTTCCAAATAAATAGTCTAGACGACGTTCAAGTTGCATTAGCCTCACTTTTCCAAAGTGATTATGAGAGTGTAATTGGTTTCCTACGTTGCTGGTCAGGGCCTGTATCATGTGGTGTTGCAGAAATTGCTTCACTTGCTGGATTACTACCACAAGTTGAGGAAAAAAGCTTAATTAATATGGGTAGTTTAGATCAAGATGATTTCGAGTTACTGGGTATCATACAGACAACTCCAAAATCAGATGATATCAAGGATAAAACTTTAATTACTTATGCCACTGAACTCTCAAAACGAAAAGAATTAAAATCTTCTGCCAATCCTGAATCAAAATTAAGAAGCTGGGAAGTATCGATTGCAATTCTTGGAAGACTTGACTCAACTGAACTTTCGGTTGAAATTATTCGAGATTTCTTGAATCAATTTCCTCTAGAAGATTCCATTACCGTTAATAAGCTATGGATCTTACTCAACAGCATTGGTCTCACTAATCACGCGGAAAGTGCTGCTCAGGTGAGTTTTTTCCTTAAAAAGATTAGTTATTGGATTGACTAAAATAGAGATACGCGGATGATCTTGCTGGAAATTCTCGTAAATATGGCGAGGCATTGTATTACTACGCCCTTGCTCATAATAATACCAAAGTTAAAAATGTATTGGACTTATTAATATCTTCTTCACTGGCTCAATCGTCAGCTTATCCTCCGGAGAAAGATCTAGATGATCACTTGAGAAGCTTGCTAACAAATCCACAATTGGCTTTAACAGAGGTTGCCAATATGGACTTTGAAGCAGCCCGACTTTTACACTCATCCCTTAGTGGCTATGCTACACTACGAAAGTTCTATGACCTTCGCGACGAGCATTTAAAGTCACCAACTGAAAAACATAAAATGAATTTCAAATCAAGAAAATTGCAGGCTTCTGTTGCTTTAATAGCTGTTATTACAAGCTCTAGTGATCATATTCGTGGCGGCTTACATGATATCGAACATGATGCAGTAGTTCACGTTGATTTTTTACTCGCATTACTTGGTGAAGCTATAGTATTTGTCAATCAGCCTGATTTCATTTTGACAGTACGTCAGATCGAAATTCTCCTATATGCCATCGAGGACCTTCAATCTATCCCATCGCGTATTTTTACAATATGTGCCGATTTCTTCTATACCGTTATGGAGTCCAGTCGAGAGATTTCTTCCACTCGGTCACAACAGCATCTAGATATGGGCTCTAATCGAATGAGCATTCACCATCCATCTGGTAACTCTATACTGGCTTCACAACTAAAGCAATTGGTAAATATCCCTGGAAAAGAAGGTAAAGACACTTTACAGAGAGGTTGGGACTGGAGAGATAGATTATCGGCAGAGATTACGGCTGATGAATTATTGAAAATCTTAAGGCTTGGCTTGGTAAAAGATTTGGCTAGAGCCTGGCTAATGGAGGTTGATCAAAAGTTATAATAAAAAATCCTTCCAAATTATCAATATTTTTATGTTCACTAGCGTCGCGTTTTGGGGTCAGGCCAGGCTTTATTTTAAGTATAAGTTTCTGTTTTCGGTTGTAATCCTAGGTTTTGGTGATAAGAAAAGGATACCGTGCAGCGTCATTCCTACAACTACCTTTAAATATAAGAGAGAAGTTAATTGAATCTATGACTTTAAATAGGGAGAAAGATATGGAATTAATTTTTCTTCCATGTAACTCACAGTATATCAAAAGTTTTCTTGTCCACATCATGAGAGCCCAATATTTCCAGATTATGGTTGCTCTACTTATTTACATGTATAATGCCAAAATCAGGTTACAACCCGTCCATCATTTTATTCACAACGAACAGGAAAAGGTTGTTTTTTTAAAAAAATCCAAAAATTAGATAACACACCGAGAAAAATATAAATATAAATTATACGAAATTCAACCCTGATATTCTCTACCTTTGCTAAATATTTCTTGGAAGGAGATTTTGGATAAAGACTGTATAAAGAATCTAGCTCCTGAACTATAGGTGATGATCTCTCTCTCACCAGCACAAGTTCGCGAGGAAATACAATTATGAGTAATGGTATTTTTTTAGAATATGTCAATTTTCATATTTTTTCAATCCGCATTAAACAACTACCCGGAGAGTTGCGTATGGGAAGCCCATGAACGATAATCTGCATTGATTTATTATAGAACTCAACAGCGTCTCGAATACATGATTCGATAAGTCGAACCATCTCAATATGAAAGGGTAGTTACAAAAAACGATTCAATAAGAACACCTACTATATCGTACCGCGCTGTAAAAAAAAAGGATGAGACCTTCGTCAAAATCAGTAGAGACTAATCAACAAACTAGGGTCGATAAACTCGGAAAAATCGTCAGAAGCGTCTGATGCATACGTCAAAGGACCCAAAAAACTTTCTCGAATATAACTGTTGGAAAACGAAATAAAAACAAATAGTAAAATTTATCAGCAGCAACATTCGTAGAACCACTAGAAAATAATGAAATAATTTCAGTTGTACCTTTCTTCTCTTGCCTAGCAAATTCTTTTACGACAGGTAGATTGAATAGATGAAAATATTATTTGTAGTATATGTGACACTAAATAAAACCTCGAAGTCTCAGAAAATAATCTCACATCATGGAAACAAACGCAAAAGTATCCTAATGAACAATGATTTACCATAGCCGCACAAGAATAATTTCAAGAATTGCAAACCCGAAATGCGTGGGAAGTAATAGATATATATGATGTTCCAGAAGGGCTTTCAAATTTTCCCCGAAAGATGGGTGTTTTCCACCAAAAAAAAAAGACAACGAAAGTCGTGTTATCAAATTCAAAGCTCATATTGCAGTTAGAGGAGATCTGAAAAAATAATAATAATAATAATAATAATAATAATTCTCTATAAACGTGACTAGATATAATCTCAGATTCTTGGACTGCAGCATTTTAGATGGGTTATTTCTCTTGTTAAGTTTGGAAATCTAGAAACACCCAGCTTTGATGCTATAAAAGCAAACAATAATGCCAAAATAGATGGGTCTATCAATTGTTATTTGCCTGGAGGTTCTCACCGATATACGAATGAGCTGAAAAAAAAAACTAGATTTCAAGTCAATGGCAAAAGAAAAATGAAGGTGGATTCTTGCTTCAGATGTTATAATATTTTTTTTTTCATGTTGTTAATTGCATAAAGGAATTTTTTAAAGAAACATGAAAATTTAGCTTTGAGTATTCAGGAGAAGCTTTGTTAGAGATTTCCAAAAAAAAAAAAAAAAAAACAAGTCGTTCCTTGATCTTGATATTTTTTTCGTGAGTGAAAATAGCAGAAAATGGATAATTTGATCGTATCACTAAATCTTACAAACCTCCGCCCTCTGATGAGAGAATTGTGTCGCCTCTTGCTCCCTATTATGATCTGAGTGCATACACTAGTGAAAAAGCTAAGGTTCTAGCCCAAATACATTTTTTTTTTTTTTTTTTTTTTTTTTTTCTATATCCCAAAAAATGCGTCTACAACATCGCAATGGCTAGAATAGGCGAATATAAGGTCTAGGAACTACCTGAAATACTTGGGAGTTAACTTGAATTTAAATTTTTTTTTAAGAAAACAAAACAAAAAACTTGTAAAATCTATTGATTCAAACTCAATTGCCGATCCTACTTTTGAAAAAAAAAGGGCCCATCCTTCCTTTTTGTTCCATGGGACAACTTACCACGCGTCCTTGGCAATATTTCAAATATGTATTAGGTAGAGGATGATAGAGCGAATTAGAGGTTTGCAAGTATTTAACCAGGAGTTGGAACGGGTTAAAGCACCGCCCGAGCATAGCAATTTTAAGGGGTCTGAAAAGATCAGTAACGATAAAGGTGAGGATTATAAAAGTTGCCAGAACAGCCACTCACAGAATTAAAAAAAAAAAAAAGCTACTTAGTTTTATCGCAAAATGGCTTAAAGGGTTCTTGGGATTTTTTTCACATAGAGTAATAAACTCTATATCAACCTTGCTAAGAAGAATTTGTTTTTATAAAAGTCGAAGCAATTTAGATTAGTATCATAGTGAAGCTCATATAAAAAATGCTCAGACAAAATTTTAGCTTATCTTATATCTAGTATATTTCAAAACTAAATCATAATTTCAGTACTATCATGATTGATGCTATATCTCTATTTTCATATACGAAAGTAAACTGACATCTTTTTGTCTATTTTCGAAATTTTTAAGCACTTGAAGGAACATAACACATATAATTAAGTCATAAATTCTATTCCATGACCCTTTCTTTGACTTTAAAATGAATCATGTGGAATACCCCTTCTTTTTTCCATGTCCCATCTTTCAATATTCAAGTTTGCCCACCACTGATGTGTGGGTTCGTTACTGAAATTCCTCCCCTCATCATCAATCTCTTCCCAAGGTTTGGGAGTAAGAATATAGTGAATATTCTTTACGCAGTCGTCTCTCCAAATTTCAGAGTGTACGCCTTTCCAGCGTAAGGTTTTTAGAGCATTATACGTGTATGGTAATGGAACCCAACGTCCATGGAAAAGTTCCGAAAGCAATGATTGTTCCGCGAAGTTTACTCTCAGCTCTATGTCGGATCTCAAGAAATCAATAATATGGTTAAAAACTGATATACAAGGATTGATAACCAAGAGGCCAGTGTTCAAAACGCTTGATAATCTTGTATCTGTAGATGGTCCAGTCGTTTGCGCAACAAGTGGAGTAGTATGCTGAGCGGAAAATGGGCACTGTTCTCTGGACCTATACGCAAAAAAGTAAGTGGGTATCATTACAGAAGGCTCCATTCTAGAAAATTGGCAAGGAGTAAACGAGGAATATAGTATTTATACCAATCCGTAGGGTAATGGGATTTTTGCAACGGATTACAGATACACGCGTATCCTGCTGCAAAAACTCTATGGCCAGTTCCAGCAAGCTGTGGTGCATCTAGCTCCATTTCGATTAGTTCGTCCATATTTTGTAGTACTAACATGTCGCTATCCAGTAGTACTAGCCTCTCATACTCAGTCAAACTAAAGGCCATTAATTTCGACCAGCAGAAATAGAACCTTTCCTCGACAGAGTGTTCCAATCCAGTCTTTGGAGGCAGAAAATCGATGCGTTGCATGGGAATCCCACGTGTAGCAATAGCAGTGCGTGCTTCTAGGGGTAACTGATCGGTATACAGCGCTACAAGTGGGTATTTTGATTTAAACTTTTTCAGCGAATAATCAAGAGTGAGCAAGCCGGGGACATATTCGATGTTTGCAACAAGAGATGACCAGACTATGACGAATTCATGAGAAAAATTTACTATTCTCCTAATGAACTGTCCATATCATACCCTTAGTAAAGCCTCCTATATTTTTCGATTCCCCCATATCGAGTCTCACATAAATTAATCTGTTAAGAAAGCTTCTTTGAACGAGTATTCCTAATTATATGAAGAGCCTGAGCTGAGAGAAGTACTATAATTAGGGGTAGATATAGCGGACTGCGTTGAGTCTTTCAGCATCAAATGTCCTAAGACTATGTGGGGGATGAGTCCATTGTGACAAATATTGCATAGATAAGGGGCTATGTGGCGCTTTGTACATCTTAGAGAATGTACATCATTTGATACCCGCATCAGTAATTGCTAGTAAGTCTACAACAATAATTGCTAGTAAGTGATGACTGTATTGTTGTATCGCATGATCTTTTTAAGGATATATTCCGCAAATCCAAAATACTGTCACACCGAAATAAAAGATCACTTTCAAGGCCACTAGGAATGAAATGATGCACACCTGGACCGAAGGGGCTCTTGTGTAAGTATGATGTTTATTCGTAACCCAACGACGCGACTCAAGGCAATATGATCAGCAATGCCCTTCTTCCCACATTACACTTTTAATAGCAGAAATCTGACTTTCTAACAACAAGCCATGCAAATAGCGCGTTCGAGAACTAAGCGTCTTAATTAAGCCACCCAAGTAATTGATGCTATATTGTTCAATCATTCAAGCAAACGATACGATCCATAGATATTTCATAATCGATTTATGAATTGTGATGTGCGAGATTGGAATGACAGTAACTTGGGGTTGAATATGAAGGCGGGATAAGAAGAGCGTAGAGTGGGCATGCTGATAGCGTATATTCTCAAAGGATACAATGGTCTGTCAACCTCATAAAGTAAAGAGATGTTATACTGTAAAATCATGCCAAGACATGCCAAGACATACAAAAATTCCCCCTCACACAACTGCTAGTAACGAGTATACATATTTCAGTTCATTAGACGTGCAACGCACGAATCTGAACTATTTTCTAGTTATAAGTTGACCAAACTAGTAGCCATGTAAATATTTGAAAAATTAAGCAATAATCAAAAAAATGGGCAATTTTTTTGAAAAAAATAACATGTCTCATAGCCCTGTAAAAACTAGAAGCACATCAGGAGGTCAAAAATAGTTCAAATGGCTTCAAATTCCTTAATATCATATCTCACTCTTTTGAAGCCCAATTTCAAAAATTGGGTTGAATTTTTATCTGGCAGCAAAACTACTACATTGAATATCAGCATTAAATGGCTATAGTTTATCTCTATGGATAAACATTAGTTCCTTTTATTAAAAAAAAAAGATCGCCAAGGTGACTTCCTGATTTTCGCTTAAATTAAATGATGCCTGGGATTTTAGGCGCAAACTGCTTTTAAATTAGAGCTTGAAATATACATATCTTAGCATCTTTAGTAGTGAAACATTCGTAAATTAGATTTTGTAGAGAGTCAGTCAGTATAACTAGAAGATTTATCTCAGAAGTATAGTTATGACGCTTAGTTATTGTTCGTACTGAGATTGTTGTTCAAGCTGGGCTGTTGAGGGGGGCATTTCTCGCTATTCCCGACAGCATACAGTTTGTATACACACTGATTGGCCTAGAATGCATAAATTCCACCTCAACAGAGGTCATTAGTGCCATTCCTTACCTATTCCTTACCTATTCCTTACCTACTTAGCAAACTCTTATACACGTTCACAATAAAACTCCAAACCCAACCAATTTTTACATTTCAAAATGACATATTCAAAACAAGACCTTGAAAATGCCATCTCTGAGTATCGTGCTGGCTGCTCAAGTATGAGCATACGTGCTGTTGCAAAGTCCTACAAAATACCATTTTCCACGCTCAGAGACCGCATTAACGGTCACCATGTATTATCTCCGTCTAAACGCCAGCAAGAGATTTTTGACCCAGAAAAATTTCCACAAAATAGAACAGATGGTGAAAGAATTCTCGCACATTCTAGAGCAATAGTTCCTTTAAATGAAAGAGTCGCTTTTTTAGAAAGAGCCTACGTGAGAGCACTTAAAAAACTTGACCAGCTTGCATCCCAACTAGCCTCCCAAGTTGCCCAGAAAAATACACAGATTGAGGCTCAGGCTGCACAGATAGCAGTGTTGGTCTCAAGAAAACGGCGCAAGATAAGGATGGAATACAATCCAAGACTTGCGAAGATTGATCAGTTAAAGAAATCACGAGATAGATCAACTACAAAAAGTGAGCCATCCCAAAAGTCCAAGAATGTAGTAATACTGCAGGAGGGCGAAACTGCCAAAAAATGGGCAGCTTCATATAACCCAAAGCCACTTGAGGCTTCAATGGATTCATGTTTGAGAAACTTCTACGTATAGAGATGCTAGTATGTCACCCTGATGATACTTGAGGCTTAAATAATTTAATCATGTAATGTTATTTTACTGATGTCTTTTAGCATCCGATCTTTTGGATGGCCATAGCGCCATTACAAACCATTATTAAGATTAGTCAGCCTAGAAGCTACTGCTACAAATCTGATAAAGGGTCTTTCAGATTTAGGATGACTCGAATTTTTGGAAAGTAAAGAGTTGTGCTAAACGGCCCCTAATGCACCCTGGGAACCTTTGCACTCACGTGAATGATTGACGAAAACAATACAAAATAACAGTTAGCGTACGATAATTAGAGGGAACCCATCTAAATAACGACCAAGCTTATTATGAAATAAACCAGAGGGTAGGTTGCAAGTTTTGAAAATTACTTTAGAATTTAACTAGTAATAATTACTCCAGCTCACATTCACTTCACTAATAAACTTCTCTACAGCATTTTTCAAAAAAAAAAAAAAATACTAAATATTGTTGTCATGTTCTCTTGAATGGAAAGTTGTCAACAAATGATGTTTCCATCTACTGTGGTAGCATATTGCTTCAAACTCTTGGATCTTTTTTTACTATGTCATTAGATCTCTTGATGAAACTCCAGCCTCATTACGGTTTTTTTTTTTTTTCATTAATGTAAATTATTTTGTGCTAAGTCGACTATACATTTATCTAGTCACATGCAACTTAAATACGTGTATATTAAGCTATACAGACAAATCAATGGTCTAAAGCCACATCGGTTACTAGAAAGCACCATTGGTCAGCTATGAAGGGTACAGTCCCTTTTCAAAAGGGATTTCTACTTATTAAACTCATAGTGAGCCCTTTTTGAAGCTACATGATATGTGAGCTCCTTTCAACCCAATAAGACCTTGGAGCAGGATGTCTATACCGAGCCCATGTCTCCGATATGGTTTACTTTCTCTTTAATTTTCCGATTTCCTCAAGAGGAATTCGCTCATTTGAGAAGACTTATCTACTTTGAAGATGTACCCGGAAAAACTTGACGTTATCAATCTTTTTCTACTCTTCTAGTGAAGTTGCAATAGCTAGTTTAATTGATACGCCATCTCCGACATTAGTTTCTTAGATCTCATTATCAATTAAAGCTAGTGTGATAGAAGACTCTGTGGAGTCTGAAATCAAACTGGGCATACAAAATCTATATTCATTCTCTGTAGGAAGGACTAACTAAGAACGTGTAAGAAGAGATTTATATCTACGTAAAGTGGAGTTTGATTCTTTATTACCCCTTAGAATAGGCTGGGGCAATCTTGTAGATCGCTATTTATGTTGGAGGGTCAATCTGTCAATACCCCTGACCCACAACTGCTAGCGCTTGTTCATTTTCATTTTCATCTTCGGACAAGACAACATTAGCCTCTACAGAGTCGCCATCAGATCCAGAGTTGCTGTTAAAATGAGGAACATAGTCATGTGATCACCAGTTTCAGTGAGCATATTAGTGACTTGTGGCCTTAATTCTATTTCCTTAGAATTGCCCTTATTGTTTTCCAGCCTAGAATGGCCAACGTCTTTTACAACGAACCTCTCAGAAGAATAGTACAGGATTTTAAAGATACTCAAAGCTATATAGGATACATTCACAGAGAAGCAATTAACTCAGTAGAAATGCCTCGCATGCGTAAGTCCACTTAGTCAGATCGGTAAGGTAGTAATAGATTCGATATTCCTTCGATTCTATTAGTTTCGGGCGCCAACCAAGTTGTAAATTGATACTCTGAGAGTGGTCTACCAACTTCGAGAACTATTCGTATTGCTTCTAACGGGTGTACCGATAATGTGTAGGCCTGGAATGAATGTTGCACTTTGATCGATACACGAAGGCGCACACAAAGGGTACTTATGGTTTGATACTGCTTGATGGGAATGGGAGTAATCTCTTGGTCAAATTCGAGACCTCCATTAAGGAACTTAAGATTTTTTCATTCTGTCTCTCTACGTTCACCATATCTCACCCAACTACTTGATATCAGGTTCTCTTGCCAATTCAAGAGGGCATATTGGAATAAAATCAGAACGTTGATCCGTTGGCGCGTGACCTACACATCCAAGGTCGAGTTCTTTTCAGTATTTTGTTCCGCCCTTAGGAGCGTCTTAAATATCGCAAATATCAGAGGTTCTCGGGGTACTGGGCTTATCTCATAGTATATTGAATCTATGATTTTGAAGCTGAGACGTTCAGTTTCCAGCTAACCCGCTTTACCCATCAAATCACCTTCGAGAAAGGAGCTTTAATTTTTGAAGCTCTCTAATGGCTCTATATAGATGTTAAGAGCTTTGAGAGATACTTGTGATTAATAGAGATGAATTTTGCGTCGGTTCAGGGTAAAGTAACGCCACAAGCAGCTGATACAGCTGCGATAAAGTAAGCACTAGCTCAAGATTATGTGGGTTAAATCTAGTAGCTCTTCAGCTAGATCTAACAATCCGTTCAGATAGAGCTTTGTCTCTAGCTTTATTACACTTTATAACAAAGCATTCTATCTATTCTAATGCGGCGTAATCGAGCGTTGAAAGGGCTGTAGTTTCGTCACAACAGCTCGATTTCGTAGATAAGAATATAGCAAGATTCATCAGCTGAAGAGTGTGCGAAAAATATTCAATTAAACATAGGCAGTATATATTACTTTTGTACAAGGCTACGTGTGAGAGCTATGACCATCTAAGATGAGCAGTTCGTACTGAGACAATTGGCATTTCTTTTTGACCCAGAGGTGCCAGCGAGTATGACGACAAGAGTCCTCGGCTAATACCCAATCGAAAATCAATTACTCCTGCTTACCCTATGACCATGGTAGAAATCTAAGCGAGATCCACTAAGCCACAATAAGAGATGATCTACTTTCAAATAGAATTACTAGCGCCACTCTAGCAGGGCATGATCTCTGTAGCGAGAAATATCTCCACTTATGTTCACCTACGATTTCTATCGTGGCCATAGGGTGGTGAGAATCTTTGCTATTAACCATTCGTTTGACAGTGCAAGGGCTGATTTCCTTAAGCAATTTAAAGTAACAATTTCGAGGTTGCTGATTGCATGCATCACTGATAGCTTGCGCAATAGAATTCAAGTTGTAATATTAGAATAATACGCTTTCAAAAAAAAAAAAAAAATATGATATATACTATGAAAGTGGTCAAAATTCACATAGACAAGGTTTATTAAATCTGAATAAACCAACAGCGAATTTTACAATGTCAACACCAAGAACAACTCATATTTGTGACATATGCAAACGATTTCCTTTTGAATCATCAGCATCTATAATTGGAGGGGAAACAGTTAAATTTATTCAGGATGAGATTGACATGGATCATGAATTTCTGCTTATATAATTAACCAGGTTGAGTAAAAGCATTCAATAAACCCATGAATAATAGATGGAGATTTTTCCTTGCAGTGTGATTCAACACCAACTGGAACTACATGTTTGTAGTATCATAGTCTCTCATTTCAAAGTGTAAAATGGGGAGGCAACATGTCTGCGAACCTGTCAGAGCAAAAAAATTATAAAGCGTTTATAGCTGGCATCGTTTCAGGCACTACAAAGTTAAGTGGTAAGGATGTCAAAGCAATTAACTCTCTTTGCCTGGGTCTAACTCCATTGTATCCTTTGTGAATCTTGGCTAACGATTTAAAAAACAGTTGGACACCCTTTTGATACAATCAAAGTTCGACTTCAGACTGCTCCTTCTTCTCAATTTTCTGGACCACTACAATGTCTTCTTCAAACCGTAAGCAAAGAAGGTGTCCTAGGGCTATACAAGGGCGCCACTCCGCCATTAGTAGGCTGGATTTTTATGGATAGCATCTTAATGGGTACACTAACCTTTTACCGCTCCCTGCTAAAACAAACTCTTTTCGCTCCAAAAAAATCGACAGACTATTCTTTAAGCTCCTCTGCTGCACCACTATCACATAAGCTACCATCAGTTGGTCATGGTATTGCTGGCCTTCTTGCGGGCATATCCGTATCATTCTTTGCTGCTCCAATAGAGCATATCAAAGCTCGTCTTCAAGTTCAGTATAGCAAGACGCAGCGATGTTATACTGGGCCTATTGACTGCATGCAAAAAATCTATACTCATCATGGGATAAGGGGTATTTACCATGGCTTAATAGCCACGTTAATCTTCCGTTCCTCCTTTTTCTTTTGGTGGGGTAGTTACGACGTACTTACAAATCAGTTTCTTAAGCATACTTCACTAAGCACATCAATGGTAAACTTCTATGCCGGTGGCCTATCAGCTCAGATTTTCTGGTGTGTTAGCTATCCTTTCGATGTTGTCAAACAAAAGATCATGACGGATCCCCTTGGCGGTACTTTAGGAGACGGGAAACCAAGATGGATAGGCTGGGGTAATGGATGGTATGGTGCAGCCAGAGGAGTTTTCGCTGAAAGTGGATTGAAAGGCTACTGGAGGGGGTTCTTACCATGTTTCTTGAGGGCCTTTCCGGCAAATGCTATGGCGATGGCAACATTTGAGGCTGTTATGCGAAGCCTACCTTAGCAACAGATAGAGGATAAGGAAAGAGCAGAAACAAACTACCGCAGATTCAAAGGCACGTAAGTATTTCTCAATTTTCACCAACTTAATGTAGCACGATATCGAATAGCGAGGCGTTCAGGAAAATCATTTTCTACTTCAGGTAAAATGTTTAGGCATTATATAAAATCGATATAAATGATGACGGCGTTTTGATTTACACTACATCAGTAAATCTCGTACCCGTTTTGTCTTCCATGCTCTGACAAAAACTTAATTGCCATCTACCAAGACTCGTAAATCTGTTGTGAAGGAGGCTCGAAATGCTAGGGGTTGGCCTTGTTAGAGTTATGTTCATTAACATCGATATAATTTTCATTTGTAACAGATAAGCTATCACTTTCATCTGCGTTCCTGAGAATTAAACAAATAACCCTTAAGGCCTCTGTGTTTTTGAGAGGTTTTAAATCAACTTGAAGTGCTAAGGAGTCCAAGGTAGAAAACCTCAAAGTAATTTTGTTGGCAACTATACAATTAGTAAGATTTGGAGTCTAATAAAAGCACAGAAATAAGTGTTTTTATGCGTATGTGTTCGAGCGAAAGTTTTGGCCTGATTGAGGAATCTTGATTGAAGATGAGTTAGTTTCTAGTTAGTAGTGATTCAATTATTAGAATGAATTAAGAGCAAAATATGATGTATGATGATATATAATATTACAAGAACAAGATAAAAGATAAGATGTATTAACAGTTATACTGATGAATATACGTTTTAGATATTGTAAAAGATGTAATGTTCATCCAGGGAATATGCAGCATAGTTGCTATCTTGGTGAGATCAAGGGTCCCCACTCGTTTTGATCCTAACACTTATTTTCCACGTTCGCTGCGGTGGTGAGAACTGCTTAGATCTTCATCCGACTCTGGATTTTGCTCTTAGGGAAGTAGTGATGTGATACTCATGGTCAAGTCTAGGCAGTGGACTTTCGATAGTGTCTTGGCTAGTAATCGTTAGAACGATTTCTCATATTTGTTGGAGTAGTAGCAAGGTAATCCAGACCAATTATCGGTTGGTGACAATATGTAAATATATGGATGAATGTGAATGTAAATGTAAATATATGAATATGAGTGAGTCGGGTATTTTATTCAAGGTAAATAAATACCAAATTATGTTGGCACAGTGATTTTGCTAGATGCACTAGGGGTAGGTATAATCAGAGCTAAAATATCATATTTTTTGACAAACTAGCTCAGTGAACCAGGGCTTGTGGCTCAAACTATTCTAAAATTAGGTTACGGAAGGAGAATAGAGGCTAATCATGACCTAATTAGGGCTAATGTCAACTAAATGTTACTAATCTTTTACGTTTTTTTTGAGAGAGAGAGAGGGAGAGAGGGAGAGAGAGATAATGGCTACCGGATTTTTGCTCTTTTGGACGCTAATAGACACAACAGTCCTTGAAACCAATTGCATTGGATTGGGGCAAATGAGCACTTGCAACTTCTAAAAGAATATTCATAGCAAATTCAAACCCAATAAATAAATTTTCAAAAATAACTTTCTACAGCGAGAATTATTTACGAAATTCATGACAAGGAATTGCTAGTGATAGTTAGAGTATTCGAATTTTGGAGGTCAGAACCAGTGTATCATCAAGATCTTACTGAAATATCTATCAACTATAAGAATCTACAGTACTTGATGGCTAAAAAAAAAAATAAAATAAAAAAAAATAAAATAATAATTTTTTTTTTAATTGAATCACACAGAGAGTTGTAGAAAATTGCTCTTCGATAGCCTTCTGGGAATAAAACTGCGGTATAGGCACGGTACAGAGGCAACAAAGCCAGATCCGTTATCGTGCTTGGGACAAGATTCTTCTTTTGGGGGGTTTTTTTAATATGATTTACAGATAATGTGTTAAAGATATTCATTTGCTTGGGTGAGAATTGGCTCGAAAATATATATATATCTAAATTCGCTTACTATTGAAGAAAACCCCAAAAACTCTTCTACAGAAATGCATGCTAATTTGGGGGAAAAGACTTGTGTGATCTATGGAAAGAGAGAGGGATTAATGATCGATAGCATATACCATGATATCAAAAAGCATTCGAAAAATTCTTGCCCCAAGTATGATTGCGCATCTGGCTTTTATGCCTCTTAACCTGGGACTTGCTCTGTTGTCTTCAATGTCACGGGGTGAGTATTGAAGCTTGAGCATTCAAATAGTAAAAAGTAGTTTATATTATCACTGACTCTGTAATTTGGATCTAAAGACTACTTATATACTTGTCTTATGGGTTCTAGAATATTCACCATAATCTGGTAACTTAGTAAATGATATACAAAGAGAGGTTCATTGCCTTGCTCGCAACATCTTGAATATTCTGGTTGTCCTCATGCTTGCTCGTGCACTTAGTGACTGAGGGGTGTGCTAATAATATTATGGGTTACATCAAACATGGATGATGCCTTATATCCTATTTTTACAATTCATGCCATAATATTTATGTCTTAATAGTCACGTGGCAGTGAGTTCGTATTAATTAATCCATTGACTGCGATTACCATCGTAGGTTACACGACCAACACAGGCTTGCAAGCCGTCACATTCAATATCAGTTGATCTGGCGGCAACTTACACATGCTCGATTTATCACAGACGTACATCCCGTTACCCTTTTTTCATGACTCGTTAATTTTTTTTTTTTTTTTTTCCATCGTAGCCTTCCCTATGAAATCAAATTTTCTAAAATCATGTTTTGGAAGTCTCAACGCTTCTCTGTTGTATTCGTGAGACTAGCATACATAAGCTTCGAAAATCTTACAAATATGACACAAATATCCTGAAAGTTGAACCTATCGATATTTGATTCATGCATATTCTTCGATAAAAATACGTCTGCTTTTGTATACATAGACTTATGATTAGATTACTCTTTAATGGTTGTTACTCAAAAATCTATTATAATCGAAGAACATGAGCGTTAGCAAGCGCGCCTTTTTACAAACATTTCAAAGAAGCTTTTTCATGATTGGCGATCATGGAATGATATCAATATACTCGCCCCTACCAAGACACCAAATATTTACTAAGCTGCATTTTCAACCAAACGAGGTCTAAATACTAGTCCAATATGACGCGCTAAAATATAAATATTTATGTGTTTGGGCTGATAAAAAAATTCCTGTGATTGAGCTATCTGTGATTGATTTTTTACGGAAATGGGTTAATTTTTAAGAAATATGTCGTGGCTGCAGATTACTATTAATTACAGCGAGTATGAGAGATTTCTATTAATGTGAAGATTTTGAACTGTTTCAAAATTTTAGACATAGAATTATAATTGCTTAAAAATTCCGGGACACAAAGGCTTTGGCAAGATTAATAACTTTTCTTACTGCTATAATTTCTCACAAGCTTAGAATTATGAAAATCCAGACATAGAGAATGAGGATGATTAGTACATGTAGATTTTCTACTGATATGTGATTTAATGTCCAAAATATCAATTTAATCTAATGCTCTCAATCAATCTTGCCTACTCATCATCATCTTCATCTTCGGCATCATTTTGTACATTGAAGAAGCGAAGCTCATAGACACCCTTAGCTGTAGAGACAACACGAAGCCAGTCACGTAATTGCTGTTTCTTCAGAAACTTCTTAGATCTGTATAAAATATAAAGATTAGTCATGTTTGATATTTCTATAATGGGAAGCACAACTCAGTGTAGTAGCGTTAAATGTTTTTGAACTTTCTCTCCCTAGAAAAGAATCTATTGAGTACTTACAGGTATTTCAAGTAGCGACCAGAAAACTGGGTATGAGCAATAACTTCAATCTTGCCATCTCCTATCTGAGAGATTTGAACTGTATCACCAAGGTTTCCTACTCGACCATCGACCTTTATTTTCTCTTGAAGAAATTTTTCGAATGCGGAGACGTCCAGAATTTTATCACTGACGGGTTGAGAGGCATTGATAATGAACTACATACCTGTTAATATTTTATACACAAAAGTACTGACGAATAATTTTTATCAGGAGAATTTTTTTGTTTTCTCTCCTCTTTAAAACGTACCTTTCGTGTGACCTTGGCTTGTCTGCCTTTGGTTGATTTCTATAAAACACACACACAAAAAAAGTTTGACCTTAGCCTACTGTTTCAAGCCGCTTTGAGGGGGGCTGCAGCAAAGCAATTATTGTCAATGATTACATACTATAGGTGCCATCTTCTTTCTTGAAATGATGGGATAGGTCGCAAAGAAGTTTAATCCTGCGCCGTATAACTAGAGAAAAGGCTGACGATGAGAAAAAGTTTTTTTCTTTGGTGGTGTCAAATTTGCCTGACTGTTATTTTTGTATTTTAATATGTTTGAGCCTCGCTTGTTATTATAGCACGTGACTTAAATATCCTTGTATAATCAGCGGTCGACGATTGTTCACATCTACTTGCAAAAGTTTCTCACGATTACTCTTAATGCTGTTTTCGCTAATATTCAACACCTGCTCGGGCATACTTATATAATCAATATTGATTTAGTACAAACAAATAAGTTTCATCCCATTGTAAATCACGTTTTCACTTAATCTGATTTGAAATTTATCTCTGTGGAATGTAGAATCAATTTCACCTTGAAGTTGACAGCTGACAAACAATATTAGAGAATCAGTAATTATACTACACTTTTTCGGTGACTGTACTACGACCCTCCCTTGTACAAATTCTTGATTGGTGGAATCCAGCATCTCTGACAAAGTTCCAGCATAATCCATAATAATTGCGGGTAGCAACCAATTACTGACAGTCCACTACTTAACCCTTGCATTTATGAATGGGTTTTTGACACTTTTTTTGCTTTTTTCTCTTCTCTTTGCATTTAGTGTGAAAAATGTTCGGGTGGTCCAGGCTTCCCCATCAAAAAATGCCATTTTTCGCCGCTTTCAACGCCCATAGTCAACGCAAATTAGGTCGGATAAGTCTCACGATAAAATTTCCCGTGTCACATTGGAGTTAAATAACATAAATCTCATTTTCAGCAAATTTGAAAAAGGTCGCAATTTGACCCCCCGGTCCCGACCGCCGTCAGATTGGTAGTTGCGATCTAAGCGAGAATTTTGGACCTATCTAATGTAGCTGGACTTTGTATTTGCTGATTCATTGTCGGTGTCCGAGAAGCGGGCCAGGATCTTCTAGTATTGTTCTATTTGGTGTACCATCTCGATTTCTGGCTCTTACCCTACTTCAACTTTGAACCAACTAGAATTCGGTCCACTAATTGAACACCGAGGAGAGCCTATGATTATGATTTAATAGAAAAATGGATTATAGATGCTGTTGGGACCCATGTAGCACGGGTATGCTTCAAGACACGGTTGCTGGTGCAGCTGCGGGACTCGGCAATTTTTGAAAAAAAAAAAATAGCTGCGGGTGCGACTGAGCTTTAGAAAAAGACACTGCACTCAGCCACTCATACAGAGAGAAATATTTTTAGATATTCACACAGAGAGCCCAAAGCAAGAAAAATCACAAGCAGCGAGTAGTCAAGGTTAGGAAACTTCAGATTAACCAATAATTTCCAAAACACTTTGAAAGAGAAATTCTCAAAAACGAAGTAAAAAGATTCAAGAAGAGAATGGAGAGATGAGAGGCCCAGCAATGGGCTAACTTCAGCCGCGTCGGACACGGGTGTGCCGGCTCCAAGACCGCGTCTGTGGTACACAGGTTGGGACCCACACCAAAAGC
This sequence comes from Oidium heveae, assembly GCA_003957845.1. Taxonomy (NCBI): domain Eukaryota; kingdom Fungi; phylum Ascomycota; class Leotiomycetes; order Helotiales; family Erysiphaceae; genus Oidium; species Oidium heveae. The sequence continues at coordinate 26,287 of QVIK01000318.1, forward strand.
TTGATAACACCCCCCTGTTTTTAGTTAAGTGATTAATAAGTCAACGACTAAGCCTTATGATTCTGCTGTAAGCCCGCGTTGACCTAGCAACAGACTTTTGATTAAAACAAATAAACAAGCAGCAGAGTGCAGTGTAAACGAACTCAACATAGCACCATTTCTAAAATCTAGATCTGTCCAAGTTTTAAAATTAAATGTCTGATTACATTCGGTATAGCGAGAATAAAATTATAAATAAGGAATATTGTCTTCAACAATGACATCTCTTAAAGGTTGGAAAAGACATGATTTTATTTTTTCTATATCTACCTGTCAGAGATCGTATCGCTTCCTGCCTCAGGCAGACTTAGTAAAGTAAGCAAACATGCTTACTTTAATTTCGCTTAGGGATCTTCACCTGTCATGTGTATATTGCACGATCTTCTTAGAATATAATTTCACGCCTTGTCGTATTTCTTACGACTTTGAATACCATTAAGATATATATCATTGTGTCCTCTTGCCATTCCCCTATCTTCTATCTATGCTCCTAGTCTAGTTATTAATCAAGTAAACCTAATACCCACCGACTCCTCCTGCAGCAACTCGACCGGCGCCTGACACTATCTACTGTAAGGACAACCTATCATATATACTGTACAAAAATATATCCCTTAAGTATTTATACGCACTAGCTTCTGGCAGCTTCGGGAATACGAGAGAAAAGCTTGCAATGGATTATTTTGAAATATTCCCGAATGGGGTGATATGACAGAATTCGTTCCGGCTAGATTGGATCAAACACATCGTCAAGACATTGCATGAGAAGTCTTTGTTGCAGTTATGAGCTTTGTGGGTAGGAATTGGTGTGTAGAATACGGTTTAATAATGAATTTGGGTCGAAGATTAGAGTCATTGAGCGAATGTAAGTAGACTATCTGAACTGTAATGGATATCAAAAGATGTACGCATATTTCTACAATACAAGAGCAACACTCTAGTTATATATATCCAAAAAAACTATGTGTGCATAACCATTCCATGTCTACATTGCTTGTATACCATGTACCGACCTCATATAATCCTTTAGCTCCCTCTCATGCTCTCATTGGCACGACACATGTGTGCATGATCGTGAATACGCATGACTTGTATAATGTAATTACAGAGCCTCGCTTACGGCCCCAGCTTTCCTGGATTAACTGAGATTATGACAGTCTTTAAAGTATGGTGTCGCTTACATGGACAAAATTATGCAGCACCATACTCTCACACGCGTTGAATCGTCTTAATCGGATTCTTATTATCAAAGAATGCTTTTTACGCGTTTGGACAGATCGTGCTCTACAACTAGATCAAAGGAGCAATTAAGCTGCAGTGCAGACTATAGACATCTATAGGACTACACAGCCAGTCCACGTCAGCGATTATTTTATCCTATATCGTGGTCTCATCTCTAGATATGCATTCAATAAACTTAAGCTTCTGTTTTGTATGGCCGTCGTATCTAGTATAAAAGAAATATCCCTGGACAATATCGAAATGTACTGAGAAATTTTACCTCACAAACGGAATTCCGTGCTCGCACATGATTGCAAAAAATTTAAGAGAAGGTTCTCAGGTTTCAGTGGATAGAAAAAGCTACTGCAAGAATTGCAGCCATGGACTCAAGTAGAGATATTCTGATTGTCGAATTCAATACTGCAGCAAGTATTGCGCCTACATCGGGTACTGTACTTGATCCATTGATCGAAATTTGATTGCGGGGGCGGAAACGAAAACAGTTATTTCAGTCGAACAAAGATATAGAGAGAGTGCAGGCAGTGCCAGAGCTACGTCCTAGCGGTAGGATTTCAACTTCCACAGAGATTGTCAATAGAGCTCGCAGTAAAAGAGATACATGATCTATTTGCAACTTATTGGCTTATGAGAAAAGGGAGAAATGTCCAATATAGAAATACTAATAGCAGCATACATCCGAAGTCTCGACTCCACTTTCGAGCTAGGGATCCACAATTATTTTGGCTTCACTGAAAACGATGACAGAAGGTACAGTAGAGCGTAAATTGGTGGGCGCTGAGATTAGATTAAATACAAGAAGATAAGTGAGATGTGATTGAAAACCCCTAGGCTTCTCAGGCATCTTTACAAGTCTTAATAGATTAAATTACCCTTCGAATTCTGGCAAACTCACCTCAGAGTTTGTATTTCCCGTAAGGAGATAGGGAATAAGTAATTTGATTTTGCATTCTCTTAGAAACGGGACATATGTGTCAACAGCTAGATTTTAGAAATAGATGTATTTAACAATTAATTTAGAAGAATGGGAAACTTCAAGCTGGCATATACCTGTATATATAAAAAATTAGCAACTAGCTTGCAACGAAGTTAGAAATAAAGTTTTAATAAATTCAGTTCGTCGGAGAGATTGGCCTTGTGCAATATAAAATCGGGATTAAAGGAAGTCCGAAAGCATGATTCTTGAAAATGTTTTAATTGGTCGACAAGAATTGTATTGATTATTAATCAATAGTTACTAACGACATGGGAGTGTTCTCTATATTTTGGTAGGTGTCCCAATCAATCATCTCACTTAAATAGAAATTGCTGTTTGATAGTTTCATTAATGCTTGACTCTAGTCTTTACCAAATCATCCGCATGTGATAATAAACATACCACAAAGTTCGCCAGTTCAAACTCAATCAGAGAGTATATTATTCCACATTAAGTCAAGCAGATCCATAAATAGCTCCGATTTCTGCTCCACTGTTCATTGTCACTTTATGACATGTTGTGACTGACGATCCTGAATTTACAGCAAGAGAGAGATAATACGTTGCATTCTCCGTCCTCTGTCCCATTTCCAAAACACCTCTCCTATCTGCTGCTCTATGAGCAGGTGAAACTGGAAAAGTGACAATTCCACACTGCATAGACCATTAAGATCTTATGGACTCAAAACCTTAAAAAGGTGGGTGTATCGATCAGATTATCAACTGATCTTCGTAATTAATAGTAATTACGTGATACAAAGAAGAATAAATGATTTCCGATCATAAAGTTCCGACTTTGAAGTGTGGCGTTCCTGCCCACCCGTTCTGGATTGATGAGCGTCTGGCATCAGGGCCCCAAAACTTTGAGTTTTCAGTTATATCACTGACTGGCCTGTGCTTGCTTTTAAATGACCGGCCAATACTAAATCTACGCTAATTAAATTATAGCCACTCAGGCCAGTGACGTAAAGCGGTTCTCAGAACTCTAAAATTCGAGCCTATAACAGCTAGAGATATGTATTCTGAATGTGCCGTTGCCTGCGGATTGCTAATTAGAGCATGCTCAATTTTTAATAAACGAGATCCAGTATTTACTGATCACTTGGAGAGTTTGTTATTTTAGCTAAACCTAATCAGCAAATATTGTACAACGCGCTAGAGATCCAGATGATCAACATTTATGGTAGGCACATGTGTTTGCTTTATTGGGTCCGAAAATACTGCGGTAATTGGCTAATACCTCTTACAACCAATCAACGTGAAGAGTGATGACCCATATCGACCCATAACGACCGATGTCCTATTTCCTGGTAAACTCAACGGTCACTTCCAAAGTGTGTAATTATCACAAAGATTAACCATTTTATCCCGTGTTCAGAAAATCAGAACTCTTATTCGCTCAAATCGCGCCCGAGCCAATCACTGCTCTAAATACCTATCTACTAACTTGGTATAAATATACATTTCAAAGCCAAGGCAGAAAAGTTGCAGGGAGGAGGGGTAGATCAGACTCAGATTGGACTATCAATCATGCAAAACTTGTCTCGTCGCCGGGGGGGGGGGTTGTTTATAGTCGCTTCGAACTATCAATATTAGCTGTATAAGCAGCTGTGGGGATCGCATACATATAACCTCGTACACACAGCTTTCCTTGATTTGATACATATCGACGGATCCAGTACAGTAAACCAATCTCTATACAACATTACCATCTCCATCATTTACCAAAATGTCTCTAAAAAATGGTCTGTACACTGCAATATCTCTTTCTAAAGAAATACTAATTGCTCGTAGATGCGTTTCCCTCCTCTGTAGCGTTCGACGATATAAATAATGCCTTGAAAGCATCAGATTCCGAACGCAAACAAGCCATCAAGCAAGCTAATGCTATATTTGCCTTCAAACTGAAAAATAAACAAGGAGAGGAACAGAGCTGGCATATCGATCTGAAAAAAGATGGAGAAGTCCGAAAGGGCCTTGGCAAAGATCCAACTGGTAAGTCACATCTACCGAGCGAGACTCTACGAGCGAGACTCTACGAACAAGATTACTACAAAAGCAAACCACCGAATTTCTGAACATGCCTGTCAATCTCAGATAGCTAACGGCGTGGGCAGTCACTTTGTCGCTCTCTGATGAAGACTTTGGAAAGTTGGTTGCTGGAAAAGCAAACCCACAAAGGATGTTTATGACTGGCAGTTTACGAGTTTCAGGAGATATTATGAAAGCCAACGTAATGCAATCTATACTTAAGAAGGCCCAGGTGGCAAAGCCAAAACTATAGAGATAAAGAATGAATATTTCTAACTTCATATAAATGGCTTCAGAGAATCTTTTTGTAAATTTGATGGTAGGAAAAGATGTTGCAGTTGTGATCAGAGCTACCTCTAAAATCTCCACTTTACTTGCATACGACCATGGTTGAGGAGATTTAAGGCAGACCCTGGACTCTGTATATCTAGCACTGCATAATTATTCTATGAATTGTAGTATTGGTTTCTAGTTCCGAAAATATGGTTGAATTTATGAACAGTAGATTTTCATACATAGGACCGACCTCCCTATTTATTTTTTTTCTGCTTAATCTACAAATCAGAAGGGTTTTGCAATGTCTTTGCTCATGAAGGAAAGTAAATGTTCCTCATCTTTGACGGATGCTGAGTGGGTAGATATCCAACAGGGACTTCCAGGGTGTAATGAACCCGTACTACGTCATTTCTTAGCAAGCCGGGATTCGCTCATTGATTTAGAAAAGCGAAGACGAAGCGGTATCTAATCCTATGCCTACTTCAGAAGTCCTTATTTAATATAATTTAGACCATCATTTTCGTCAAACTTGCTCTCCGATAGCCCAAGAATCTTGTAAAATCGTTGATCGAATCCGAGATGAAGAAAGAAAAACTATCTGGGATTCCGTTGTTGCAACGACGATGGGACAAAAGTCGGGAGTAGCAATTCATCCCGGGATGATATTTAGTCAAGCCAAGAAGCTTATGGAGACAACCAAGCTATGGCAAATAGTAAAGCGGATGCCAAAAGGTGCTCTATTGCATGCACACCTAGATGCTATGGTGGATTTGGATTACCTCTTTGACTTATTGCTGTCTACACCCGGTATGCATATTTATTGTGGATCCGCAGTCACAAACGCAAAAGAACTTGAGACAGCACCGGTTAAATTTAAATTTAAGAAGTCTTCTAAAAATGATGGTTAGATTGGAATTTGTAATCTATGATAAGCATAGATAGATAGGCTAACTGAATTTCAGATATAAAGAGTACCCCATCCATCTGGTCTATCGAATATATTCCAAATACTCCTATTCCAGTAACAGAAGCAGCTGATCTATTTCCAGATGGTGGCCGGCCAGCATTCCTAACATGGCTTCGAAGCCGGTGCTCTATAACGGAGCGAGAAACCTTGGACCAATTTAATGGTGTCGATGATATTTGGAGAAAATTTTCTTCAACCTTTCTTATTCTCGATACTATTCTCTTCTATGAGCCTATTTATCGGCAATGTATAAGGAGAATTTTTACTCAGTTGAACGCCGACGGCATAAGGTGGGCGGATTTACGGTTGGCATTTACCTTCCATTACTATCGCGAAGGAAATGAACAGCCAGAAACTGATTTTAGTCGTTTGTGTCAAGTTTTTATTGAAGAACTTGATAAATTTCAGGCCTCTGATGAGGGCAAAGATTTCTGGGGTTCCCGTATTATCTGGACAAGTATTCGTATTCTTGATACGCGAAGTATTATAGAGGATATGGAAGCTTGTATTTCCATGAAGATAGCTTTTCCTCAACTTATTTCTGGTTATGATCTTGTTGGGCAAGAAGATCCTGGTCGTACCTTGAAGGATCTTCTACCAGAGCTATTTTGGTTTAAGAAACAATGTGCACAGGAAGGTATCGAACTGCCTTTTTTCTTTCATGCTGGAGAATGTCTAGGTGATGGTAGTGAGACTGATCAAAATCTATTCGATGCCATACTACTCGGGACGCGTCGTATTGGACATGGCTTTTCACTTTACAAACACCCACTCCTTATCGATCTTGTTAAGGAGAAAAAGATTCTTGTTGAATCCTGTCCAATTTCAAATGAAGTACTACGACTCTGCTCCTCGATAAACTCCCATCCCCTACCAGCTCTGATCGCTTGTGGTGTACCCTGCTCATTGAGTAATGATGACCCGACAATTTTAGGTCAGGATACCATTGGCTTAACACATGACTTCTGGCAAGCACTACAGGGTTGGGATAACTTGGGTTTGGCCGGATTAGCTAGTCTTGCAGAAAATAGTGTCCGATGGGCCGCTTTTGAAGATGAAGACGCAGAAGTTTGGCTCAAAGGAATCAGAGAAGATTCTTTTGGCACGAGTGTGAAGGCAACTCGTTTGAAACAATGGCGTAATGATTGGGAACAATTCTGTTTGTGGATAACTACTGAATTTAGCGCCACAGACTGCACTGAACTAGAGTAAGATAAGAGTACTTGTGACATAACTTCAAGAATAAAACATTTACTTTATGTATAAAAATATAAACAATACGCCAAACAGTTTTAAAACTTTTTTACGTTTATTAGAAAAGACAAAGAATTTGTAAAAGTGCTTTGTCAGTTTGTAGATACATTTCATAGATACCTTGGCCAGCCAACCTGCATTTCGACTATATGACTAGGCACAGGCCATCATACCGGGCTCCAATACACTCACACCATGGTGTGTATTAGAAGCTGACTAAGCGCCACAACCCCACTAAATGAGCAACCATAATGCACCCTGGAAATCTCTGTATTCACTTGAGATTTTTTGCATACCCTTGACCCACACCCCGGCCGAATTCGCGCACCCATCCTTAAATTAGGAATCATAATTTAACCCAAGCATTAACAGCATTTTTTTGGAATTGTACACTAATATAGAATATAGAAAGAACGCTAATTTACACGCAACCGAATAAAATATTATCATCATAACATGATTTCCCTTTGTTTTGCAACCATGTGGTTTACTTCCAATAAGTATTTTGTTTCTCAGCTGTCATCTTTTCCGGTAACATTATCCAGAACTTTAACTCGTTTTTTATTAATGGAGGCGGCAATTACGTATTGAATTAAGTGCGCTTGTATGATTGATGAAAGCAATGAAAGAATCGATGGACAAGATAAGAGATTGAAGGCGTGAAAGAAGGATATCAAGGAGCATACAAAGAAGCGCAACCTTCCCGAGTTTGGTCAATGGGCCAGTTTCATATATGAAATCAAAACTTGGAGTCATGCTGTGACTTTTTTTACCATTTTGATCGGATTTCCTACTATAATGTTACTGAGATCCTTTTAGAATCAAACCATGATGCCTGATTTACATTATACTTTTGAATTTGACCAATTACTTGTTTTCTCGGACAATTCCTGGAGAGATATAGCAATGGTGATGTCGATTTGAGTCACCTCAATCAAGCAATTAGCGAACTTGTAGGCTTTATTCGACAGGCAGGATGCCGCTGCTTCCAACAAGCAAATATTGAGAAGATAGCCATTTCTTTATATGTTTTTTTTTTTTTTCACTGCTGTCGGGACACTATTTGGAACGAGGACTCCGAGAGTATAAGCCTTCGCGATCGGCGCCAATTGTAAAGATTTCCCTGCACCAGTAGGTTAAGATTGAGAGCAGATTTTGACGCTCGTCGATTGTTTGTGATTTTACGTCATGTATACCACATTGCTTAGAATGATAATCAACTGTCCGAAAAATCTCTTGAGTTTATTAGAGATAGATATTTAGTAAATGCAGCTAGTGAAATTTATCAATTACTTAGAGATTCTAAACTCAAAGATTAAGGTCCAGTCACCAAATATCAAGTTTATTATCAGATGCAGTGTGTAAATTTATGTGCTTGGAAACGTGATCCCGTTTAATTTACTTCAGCTAACTAACTTCTTGCTGAGAAGGGAAATAACTCAAACGTAAAGAGCTCAAATCTTGAATTTTTTTATGGTTTCGCTCTATACATCTGAGACACCATATCTGTTCTGAAAAAACTAGCCAAGGAATTGGTAATGGATGCCATGTACGGTAAAAAAAACATTGGTAGGGATGCTTGATTTGGTAGTGATGCTTGATTTTCAAAAATCTGGGCTAGTTTTATATAAAAATCATCTAGATATGAGCTTATCTGCAGTTCTTGCGGAGCTGGATGGAACCAGAGTGCCTTTACGTTACCACTTAACAGGTGTTGACAACCCTAATGGTATCTCAAAGTCTGCAGATCCGGGCGCAACAACTCGGATTTTCAAGAAGTATTTCGGTTGTGACAAAGATCGATCCGATATCAAGTCTATCAAGCTAAGTTGGCCGAGTGTAAAAGTACAGCTTTGCTTCTAGTATGCAGACAAAGCGATCAAAAAGGAGCTTAGCGATGCCACAATAACGAGGAGCGAAAAAAATTACAACCCGATCGAGGTTATAGCTCTTGTACCTTCACTTGAAATTTGCTGGGGGTTATATCTAATAAATAGACCTTATGATGATCACAAATACGGTCGATGTAATTGCAAACCCTGGACAGATAGATTTTCTGATCAGGATAATCTTGAGATTACTAATAATCACAAGAGGGATATTCTAAGGATGTTTAGCCGTATTTTAATATGTACTCTATGATACCTGATCAAACTGGGCCATACCGTTTTACTGAGCAGATCCAATTTGATTGTATTTACGAGTTGTATACTTGGTGCCGTGCTGAAAATCACTTTTGTTTATGGGTTTACCTTTTCATTTTTTGATATTTCCAGAACGACGGAAACTTTGAGTTTGCTTGGCAAACCCTCAAAGGATGCTAATCCTTCAAATAACAAATATAATTGAGTCTCATTGGTGGGTCGTTAAGCATAAATTTCTTCATAAATACAACCGTCCCAGAATTGATTTAATCTGTTGGGTTCTTATTTCACTTCTAGTGCTATAAGTGCTGGAACGGATGTCTACTAGTCTCAACAACAATTACCGACTAGCCAAAGCTTCTTGGAGGAAGTAATTTGTGAAGCAATGGAAAAGTTTGCAGAGCACAAAAGCTGAGCCACAAAGCTTGCAGGAGTATCACACCGATCCAATTAAGTGAACGCGTCAATACGATGCATTTCTACGAAGTCGATTTCTTCTCTGTAAATATATCCTATGTTACTTTGAGGACCTTTTGAGTCCCGTACTTTTCTTCTTGGAGGTTCGTTGTAAAAGACGTTGGCCATTCTTGATTGGAAAACAATTTTATCTCCGCCCAGAACATAGGATACAAGGAAGTGATATACTCACTGAAAATACTGATCAAACATTCGACGATGATTCTAGTCTTAGTAGCTCTGGATCTGACTGCGACTCTGTAAAGGCTAATGTTGTTTATTCTGAGGACGATTACGAAGAAGCGTTGGCCCTAAGTAATGATGAGACCTAAGAAACTGATCTCGAAGATGGCGTATCAATTAAACTAGCTATTGCAACTTCACTAGAAGAGTAGAAAAAGATTGATAACGTCAAGTTTTTCCGGGTACATCTTCAAAGTAGATAAGTCTTCTCAAATGAGCGAATTCCTCTTGAGGAAATCGGAAAATTAAAGAGAAAGTAAACCATATCGGAGACATGGGCTCGGTATAGACATCCTGCTCCAAGGTCTTATTGGGTTGAAAGGAGCTCACATATCATGTAGCTTCAAAAAGGGCTCACTATGAGTTTAATAAGTAGAAATCCCTTTTGAAAAGGGACTGTACCCTTCATAGCTGACCAATGGTGCTTTCTAGTAACCGATGTGGCTTTAGACCATTGATTTGTCTGTATAGCTTAATATACACGTATTTAAGTTGCATGTGACTAGATAAATGTATAGTCGACTTAGCACAAAATAATTTACATTAATGAAAAAAAAAAACCGTAATGAGATCTAATGACATAGTAAAAAAAGATCCAAGAGTTTGAAGCAATATGCTACCACAGTAGATGGAAACATCATTTGTTAATAGCTTCCCATTCAAGAGAACATGGATAAAATGTTTAGTCTTTTATTCTTTGAAATATGCTGTAGGGTAGGTTGTTAGTGCTAGAGTGATTAATGGTTAAACTCTCCAAATAATTCAAAGACCTGCAATCTACCCTATAGTATACTTCATAACAAGCTAGATTGTGATTTATATGTGTTCCCTTTAACTATCACATGCTAGCTATAATTTTTTTTGGGGATTGTTTTTATCAATCATTTACGTGAGTGCAAAGATTTCCAGGGTGGCATTAAAGGGGGGTGGGGGGGTGGCATCCGCTTAATTCAATGTACATACCACTTGATACTATCACAACTCATAGCATAAATCTGCATTTATTTACGTATAGATGCATACGTGTATGTGCAGAAACTGATACAAGTTGCTATAAATAATTTTCTCGACAATTCTTAAAAAAATTAAAATCTGATTCTTTTAAAATGTATCATGTATTTTAATTGCTACTTGGAAAGTGGGGTGGGGGGGGGGAGGGAAGGAAAGAGAATTTCTACTAGTTCATTTGCTTAGTATATGCATGAAGTATATTCAGTCGTTCTTCAACTTGTTTATAGTTCTACTAGTAATAGTACTGTGTTATGAATCGTATCTGCTTGAAAGTCGAAGCCAGAAAGCAGTAGAGGTTAAGCTGTAAGTCACCTCGTAGAAGTCTCAGATACGAATGATAAACGCAAGATGGGATTTTTTTAATGAAGTAGTTAAAGTAGATCAAAGATAAAATAAACAATGTGACTGAATTGAGTATATCGAAGTAAGAGTGGTGTTAGATACAATTCTTAATATTACAAAATTGCTAAGCTGATGCGATGATTGAAGTCAGCGGAATCCATATGCTATATACACAAATCTCCTAACTCCAATTCCCTATACGATCCTATAAATAAACGAATGTCACTGAGATTACCATTATCTTAGCCCCAAAATTATAACACTGTCAGGCTTACCCGCACAGTCACGATAGCCTCATTCTCAATGTTGTAAGAATCGAGTTGTAGAATTAGCCTTACCTAAAAATAACCTTCACGTCATGACCTCAAGCGACGCGAGGTAAGCGGCTACGTCATTAGTGACATATTATCACGTGAGCCTAAATCACTTCATGACATACTGGTACATGGAAGATCTAATCTTTGGTAAATTTAGTGATTGATACATGATGATTGCTACAATGAATGGCAATGGTAATTACGTTAAAGTCGCGGGAGAAAACCCCCCAATGGTTCCCCAGAAAAGCTGTGGTTATGATGATAAGTTATGGCTTTTTTTCTTTGCTAAGGAACTAATATGGTAGACCAAGAAAGTTATGGGGTTATGACAGGTTCTATTGTAAGCTCAACTATATTGAAATACTCGCCCTAAAATAATCTGAAAGTTGGATTCTATACTGTGAAAACAATGTTGATTGATTCTTACATTTGACATTCAAAATATAGTCATTGATTTACCAATCAAGTCTGTAACCTTGATAATCATAAGAATATAGTCTACTCTCTAAAACACTATCAAGTATAGACAAAATATAATCTTCTTAGTGAAGCATCACATACTAACGTAGTCTAAGATCCATTCTAATATTAAGTATCGTTTTGTATATTATTTTGGCTACTTTAAAATCGGAATCTACTCTAAGTCTCTTAAGAATTATATACGCCAAGCTATGCCAAGCAACGCCACCCTATGTATTAATATATATTTAAAAAATTTTAACCAAGTCATGTGCTCGTTCTAATCAAACTCCGATAAATCTTCCTAATCAATGTCTGAAAGGAAAGTTCCATATTCTTACTTCTATACGTGAAATTAAAACAAAAAAATTATGTCATTTGTTAAAGGCTAGGTTTATGTTCTTCCAAGACAGATGCTAGCTTTGTCGCATACTCTTCCGTCTTGACTTGCAATACCCAAGTCTCCAATCCATTGCCAGTTCCAGAGGCAGAAAAGAATTTGAGGTTTTTCCCGGTACTCTTGTAGTTAATATTTCCCAGGATAGCTCTATTTAAGATAATCTTCCCACTGGGATCACTACGTAGCAATAGTCGACACATGTCATTCTCTTTGTTCTTTAAAATTCTTAATGAGCCAACTCCTTTAACTTCCCACTCTTTACTAGGTTTATCTTCAATTTGTACAAGCTGTAGAGCTTTAACTCGTACTTCGTGAAGGACATCTTCATTTTCCTCACCAGGGCCAGTTGAGGTAAGATTAATTTGCTCATCTTTCTCTGCGTCTAGATCTTTCTCTTCTTGATCGTCACTCTCTATCTTCTCTGTTCCAGAGCTTACTGTTAGAGAGGTCCCAAGAGTATTTGTAGAAGATGGAAAAAGCGAGGAGGCACTGGCCGTGCTAGTGTTTCCAAAGAGAGATAGTGATCCGGTGGTATTTCCAAAGAGGGATGAGGTTCCCGTTCCACTATTTTGCCCAGAGAGGGATGATGTTCCCGTTCCACTATTTTGCCCAAAGAGAGATGAGGTTCCCGTTCCACTATTTTGCCCAAAGAGGGATGAGGTTCCCGTTCCACTATTTTGCCCAGAGAGGGATGAGGTTCCCGTTCCACTATTCTGCCCAAAGAGGGATATTTTCTGGTTGGGATGTCCAAAGACAGATTCAGAACTAGTTGAATCAAGCTTAGTAGTACCTGGGTTACCAAATAATGTTGAGAATATAGGTTTAGATTTAACGCCTACTTCTGTCGTTGATTTCACCTCACTATTATTTCCAAGGTATGTGGGGATTTTGTTGGAATTTTCCTTATAGAATAAATTAGTTGAAAATTGACTTAATTTTATCCCAAATGCTTCTTTGAGGTCAGTGGTTTCACTTACAGTATTTTCAGCTTTAATTAAATTAAAGATAGAGGAGTTAGAGCTAGGAGAGGGTTGCGGGGTAGTTGAAGTAGCAAACACAATAGGTGCACCTGGTTTCCAGATTTGATCACTCTGTGCGCTCTTATTTTCTTGAAAGGATTGAAATTGAAGACCGGAAGAATCTTTTTTCGCAGGCGTTTTGATATTGTTCTCAATATTGGTTGGTTGATCGGAATTATTAGGGAAATGAGGTACGCAATCCAGGAGACTCGTTTTGGTTTTTGCTTCTTGTCTTTCTTTTTCGTTACCAGTTTCTTTTTGTAAATCTTTTACCTCCAAATTATTTCCTGGTAGGATTCCTGTTTCTGAAGGCATCGAAGATGTTTTAATGCTAGCGTTAGCAGTGAGAGATATATTGGCCCTCTTAGATGCAAATAATCCTACGCCAGTTTTTTCAGCTGGTGTACTAACAGCGGAATTTATTTCTAGGTCAGGGTCATAGCTTGGATCTTCCTTTTCTCCTTTCTGGTCAATATCGCTTTCTTCACTTTCGGATTCATTGTCTGTGTCTGCAACTGTTGCACAATCAGAATTAGAATTCTGCCCCGTAGCTTTTCTCTTTCTATTGTTCTCAGTACTGGTAGAAGTAGCACTCATGTTTTTGTCTATATCATTATTAAACCCAGATGATAATGGGTTGAATTTTGTTAAAACTGTACTAAAATCCACTGCTTCTTTGATAGGGGGTTGGGTACTAGAAAATGGGTTCGCCAAGCCACCCCCCTCAACTTGAGATGCTGATTCAAAGCTTTGAGAAGTTTTCGTAGAGTAGTTTTCAGCTGCTTTTTCCTCAAATGATATTGCAAATTTGGACTTTGTTTTCTCAAAACCCTGAGACTCTACGTCTCGCAACATGTTATTTTCTACATGCTTATTTTCACTCCTTTTTTGACTTGTTTCCTCATTAATATCAGCAGTTACCTTGGAAAAATCATTACCGGATAAAGAGTCCTCGTTATTAGACTTAGAAATAGTTGGGCCTGACAAAAATACTTTTAACGGCTCTGAATTGTTAGCTGTATGCTGTAATAACTTATTCGAACTAGATACTAAATTTTGTTTTTCAAATTTTGATGAGAATGGTTGAGTGAATAAATTAGAATCCGACGGGCCATCGAGTATGCTTCTAAATTTATTAGCTGTATTTGATTCCTTTAAATTGGATGAAGCGGAAGGAGTATTTGGTTTGAAATGAGAATTTTCTTCGTTAGAAAATGATTTATTTTGCTGTTTTTGATATGTACTATTCTCAAAGTTTATCTTAGAATTAACCGGAGAAAATGCTGGCGATGGCATCAGCTCTGAAGGTGTCAGAGCCTCTAACTTATTGGTGAAAATAGAGGGCTCCAATGATGAGTGAGTCATCTTAGGAATGAATAGACTGCCATCCTCTTTTTCGTTCGTAAGCATGCCATTATCATAAGAAATAAGGCCTTGAGCGGGCTTACTCTGAGTAATCTTGTTTCTTTTTTCGGAATTTTGAGCCTCTTGATTCTCATCAGCATCTAGTTTGCGCTTCCTTGGAAAATTGGACGTCTCCACGACAGCATTTTTTGATGCTTGTTCCGAGATATTTACTTCAAATTGTTTTCGCTTCTTGTTTGTTGAATTATACTCGCTTTCTTCGGGGCTGAATTTTCGTTTTGATTTTCTACCAAAGCTTGAACAATCTTCTAGTATAATACGACGCTCTTCAATATAGAAATCTAATACGATCTGGGGGTCGGAAGTTACCGGTAATTCTGAAAACATTTTCCCCATGGCCTTGTTGAGAGCTCGAAGACGATATAGTGCACAGAATTGCTCTCGCTCAATTTCACTGCATCCAGCTGGTAACGAAGCAGCGATCTCATCGTCTTTAA
Source organism: Oidium heveae (assembly GCA_003957845.1). Lineage (NCBI taxonomy): Eukaryota > Fungi > Ascomycota > Leotiomycetes > Helotiales > Erysiphaceae > Oidium > Oidium heveae. The sequence goes on from QVIK01000318.1 coordinate 41,321, forward strand.
TTTGAGAAGTTAAGGCTAGGTTTCTGAATCATGGATTTCTGGGTCAAACTTTTGGCGCATATTTGTTTCGTGTCTTACAATCTTGCGGGCTCCCAATTTTTGATAGAGCTTTCGATGATCCTGTCTCAGTCGCTGGTACTGTCGTATTCTCATTTCCACCCATACAATGGACTTCAGAAGATGTGGCATCCTTGGAATTCTGAGATAAGAAGTTTGTTTGAGTAGATTGAGTAGGGGACTCATTCGAAGATTTTGAGCCAAAAGACTTTGTTTCATCAGAATTTTGATCCCAAATGAATATACTTACCACCAAGGGAGTGAAGGAAGGATAGGAGCTACTTACTGAAAGGTTGACCTGGCCAAATATGTTACTAGATAATTTCATCTCAGCATTACTAGCTGGCTTTGCAGTAAAAGAATGTACAAAGCTAGATGAGTGTTTTTCATTAATATTTGCTCGAATTCCACCCTGATTTGTGGATACATTTGAGGATCCGACCTCAAATTCATTTGTTTCCTCTGACTTCTTATTCTCTGTTGGAATAAAATTAACACCAGAGCTTGAAAAGTTCTGACCACAAACTTGAGTGTTATCATTTTGGGCGATCAACTGAGACTGTGTCACAGCTATCGATTGTGGTAAGCCAACTTGATTAGTGGGCACATTATCCACTGATCCAAAGAAATTACTCTTAATGGGTACACTAAGATCTGAATGTGCTGAGGCAAAAATAGAAGAAGCAACCGTATTAGATGTAGACCAATTAATGCTTTGAGCTTCTACATTATTTGAAGTATCCATTTTAAGCTCAGGAGAGTCTGGACGAGTTACCTCACAGAAAGTTTTAAGTGGAGAGGATTTTTTAGGCAAAGTCGAAGAATCCCTTTTTAGGGAAAACATATTGGATGATGAAGTCTGCTGACCAAATAAATTAGTCGCAGACGTTGGTTCCTTGGATGATACAAAGAGGCTATTCTTTGGTAGAGTATTTTGTTCATTATCTTTCAGAGAAAGATCATTCTTTGATAAAGTGTTCTTCTGTGATTTTTCATCTTTACTAAATATTGAAAAAGTCGAAGAGGTAGCGTTTGTTATTGCAGGGCTAGCTTTACCCCATGTTTCATCGGATTTTGGCGCCATCATGCAAGTGTTGTTCGCTAATCCTGGGCCAAATAAATTTTGTTTAAAGTTTGAGCCTTGCGTTGGTGTACCTTGTGGGGCCCCAAAGAGACTTGTCGAGTTTGCTGACGTTGTGGCTAAGTTTTTCAAGTTACTTTCATTACCTATAGCTTGGCTGCCTTGCCTTCCAAAAAGAGAGCTCGTTGATTCTGCACTGGTTGTTTTCGTGTCTTGGACACCTGTTAAGCCTGGCGGGTTCTGAAGCGAGGCAAAGCCCAGAGCACCACCACTTTTCTCAGCGGTTAACGGCTGGTTCTGTGATGATTGTGTCTGAAACCCAAATATCGAGTTTGATACTGTCTGCAAGGGGCCTTGCGAGAGCCCTTGCGAGAGCCCTTGCGAGGCGGCTTGATTACTGCTGTCAAAAGTTATTCCTCCGCCTGAGCCGAATATGCTATTAGCTTGGGTAGCTGGCTGTGATGCTGTCCCAAATGAGAAGATAGGTGTAGAAGCAGAGCCGGTAGTAAAAGTAGAATTAGAATTAGAAGTAGAAGTAGAAGTAGAAGTAGAAGTAGAAGTAGAAGTAGAAGTAGAAGTAGAAGTAGAAGTAGTCGTAGTTGCTGCAGTATGACTTATCGAAGCCACAGGCGCTGGAACCGATGAAGTTCCCCCAAAAGAGCCCGCCTGGAATCCTCCTTGAAAGCTAAACCCCGCATTATTGGGAGCTTTTTCCATTCCCGCCGAGCCAAAGCTTGGCATTATCTGTCCGGCCGGGAAGCCACTTGATGTTTGCGATGCCGACTGATTCGCAGGTGCCGCGCCTGCCCCAAACAATGTCGTCGCGCTCTGGTTGTTCTGATTAAAGCCACCACCAATGTTACTCTGCAACCCGTCTATTTTCTGATTCGGCACTGTCCCGAAAGCTGCTGTATCGAATTTTAATGTGCTTGGAGACGCGAAATTGAAAGTGCCTGCTGCTTGTATGTTCCCACCAAACAAGCCCGTCTCACTTGAAGGGGTGGCCCATGACTGGGTCGAGGAGGTGTCCTTCTGAGCGAGTCCAGGACGCCGTGGATGTCTGCCTTTCGCCATCTTGATATTCCTTGCAGCCAATTGGGCTGCATTGGCTCTTTGAGGTTGATCCATCTTTGGACAAACGATATCCAAAGAAAGAAGACGACCGGTCGTTGTGATTAAGACTTGCGGATAAACCTTCTTTGATTAATGTCAGATGTTATAGGCTGTGCCTGTCTTTCTAGCCAAGGCTGTCTATCTTCTAGACCCAGCCTCGTTGAATCGAAATAAGCCACGTGACCTTGGACAAACATCCAAGCTTCTTCTGGAGGCTTATAATGAATAACAAACCACACACTCTAGTATCATGTTATTAACTATATCACTCACTCCTCATGCTAACTTCCCCCACCCTCCCTCTCCATCCCTACACGCCCCCATCCTTAACGCAGGAGGGAGGTCGCTAACAGAGACGCTACTGTCAACTACTCTGATGCTGTTACTAGGAATCATGAAGATACGCTCATGTGTTAAGAATTTGCAAGCGTTCTTGACGACGCTCTAGGCAAGAACTACAAACTTATACCTCAGCATCTCAAAAGACCCTTCCAAGACTTCATTGCAGACTTTAGTTCTGTTGTAAAGAGGCACTTTGAATGCCATGTATGAGGCTCACAAAGACCTCCTAAACCATACACCTCCATGGATATTATGCAAACCGCTATGAGCAACCTAGAGAAACAAAAAAAATACAAATGACAGATACTCGAAAACTCAAAAAACCTTTGTGAGTATGGCCATGACCCCTCTCAAGAAACAAAATACCGAAGGACAACCAAAAACACATACGACTCATTAAGAAGCAAACCTAAGCCACAGCCAAAAATTAGGCCTGAAGACAATCATCTTCTAGTTAGAATCAGCCCTGGACATCCAGCATCAAGCTCTTCTCCACATGCCATTATGCTGCAATTGAACGCCCTCTTAAAAGAAAAGTTGGTCAAGGAGATGCAAATCATTAAAACTAGGTTTGCTATATGCCCAGCATCGGATGACGCACAAGAAAGACTGGAGGCGTAGATGGGAGAAATTGAAGCTTCCCTCTCTTCTAGTGGTCAATTTAAAGTCGAAAAACCTGGACAACATGATGCCTACCGTCTTTCTGGCGCACCTCATAGCTACTCTACATTTAATGGACCCTCAGTGGAAATAAAAGAAATAACTGCCTCAATTGTGGCAGAAGCTCTAACAGATCCAACAAATGTTCCTCCAATAAACGTTTTAGAGTCTCGGGGCTCTAATATCACAGAATTATCTACCAAAAAAACTGGATTTTTCTTTACTCAAAAGGTCTAATACCATCAAAAGTTATTCCTCTATTTGGGGCCCGAATTCCAGTTAAATTCTTGCCCCCAAAGTTTAAAACACCTCAGTGCGGTAAATGTTTTGGCTGGCACAATGAGTGACCATGCTCCCGCCTACCTCGCTACAGGATTTGTTCTTCAACAAGTCATACTGCAAGTGGACACACGTCTTGCGATCCTAGTAGGGATCACACTTGTCCACCAAAATGTGCAAACTACCATGGCACTCACACAGCTGACTCACTTGAATGCCCGATTCGACCTAACAAAGATAGCAAGCTGCCTTCGAAGGACCAAATATCTGAGATTAGAAAAGCTACAGCTGTAGCAAGACTTCGGCTGAAAGTAACACATTGTGGAAACATAAAAACAGCTACTCTAGATAATAACGAGCCCTCTGAAACTCGCACTCGAACCTCAACTGACATCCTAAACCTCTTTTCTGAATTTCCCTCTAGTTCTGGTGGAAAATACGCAGCTTAAGCTCCAAAAAGTTGTCATGAACACTCGAAATTAATGAACGATGAATAAAATATCACAAATAAGAATACTCTCGGTTAACGTTGGTCGTTCTTCTGCACACCATATTGTACTACAAACAGCGTATACTTTAAACATAGATATTTGTTAATCCATGAACCCTACATCTCTAGATTTACTGATCGGTAAATCATTTGCAGCCACCCCTCTTTTGAATGCTTTACTCCCATTTATGACTGGTCTATCAGGCCTCGGGTACTCTCTTATATGAAAATAGTTACTAACCTAACATTCTCTCAGTATCGTCCCAACCATCCCTCAGAGTATGGAAGGGGTGATATCCTATTTCTTCTTATACAAGGCCCTGACCTGTACTGTATTAAAGTACTAAACATTTACAATGCGCCTCCTGGGTCAATTAAATCAGGTGCCGGAGTTTCTTTTCTTCTCTCTCTCAGATATTCAATTCCCTTCAAGAACAATCTCCATCATCCGAATTGGAACCCATCATACCAAGGCTCACCCCCAACCCAGGCATAGGACTTCATCTGTGTCAGGCTCCCTAGACGTCCTGAACCTGAGAAGGTAGAAACCCGGCGCAGTCCCACTAGACAAGCCCGTGGGAAATTAACACATGGAGAAGCCAGTTCGTGATTATAGTCATAACCATTGTCAAGTGATTTTACCGGTTTGTAATTTCGCGTAACTAGTGTTCTTAAATATCAACCTTGAACAGGTTCATACCTTTCCTTCTGTATCTTAGACTCTTAGTTCGTTAAATGTAATATTACCTCTTCAGAGCCTCACAATCCGTTGGTTGAATGACAGAGAACTCTTCCTCTTATCTGAAGTGGATACACCTACTTACAATCACGGAAATGTTTAAGACCTTTGTTTTGCTTCTAGTGATTTAATAGCAAGGGACGCTACCGCAGAAGTCCAGCAAGACTTGGACATTACTTCAGACCATCATCCTCTGTTCATTAATTTATCCTACCAAATGACAAGGAACTCCCCCTCTCCTAAACTTTGATTTGCAACAATTCAACAAGAAATATTCATTTCGTTACTTCATAATTACCTGACTCCATTGAATTCACTTTCAGAAAAATCAAGTGTAAGCCTAGACAACAGAGTAGAGGAGCTCACTAAAATTCTTTTCAGATGCTTCTCAGGGTCTGCAAAATTATTCTTACCACACAAAAAAGGTTAGCCATAGTGGAATCAAAATTGGAGAGAGGCGAGGGATATTTGTAAGAGAAGAGTACGAGCTGGTAATTCCTCAATAGAAGACAGAAATGCTTTTCGCAAAGCTGTTAAATCTGCTAAAATTCTTTTCTACCAAAAAATAACTGACCAGGCGACTAATTCAAGAAATGTTTTTCAGATAACAAAGTGGCATATATCAAAAGGAGTATACTGAACTCCACCGTCAAAAGATCCACTCTTCCCGGACAACCCTTCAGCTCAGTCAACCATGGACAAAAGAGATGTATTGGCATGAAATCTCCTTAGTAATCACTCACAGACAGATGACATATCAATACTCGCACCTACTGTTGTAAGAACTTCCCTTCTTTCCCAAAGCTTGCGGCACAGGGAGTTTCAAGGGCTATTCTTGGTGCTAGCAACACTAACCCCGGAAAAGATCAAATACCAGCGGGAGTCCTCCATCTTACTTAGCCTCACATTTCAGAACTATTATTGGAATTATTTCAAGCGCGTATTGATATTGGCCATCACTCAGAATGCTTCCGAACTGCGAATGTAGCTATAATTGGAAAACCTAACAAACTAGAAATGTCTAATCCTAGATCGTATAGACCGATTGCACTATCAATTACTAGATAAAAGCTGTGGAAATCTTGCTCTAGAAACTCAAGAAGAGGTCGAATCCGAGTTAATGGACAACATAAGAAATATTCAACCGCTCTATCAGGAGCATATCCTCGCTCGAGGCTCCCCAACTTTGTGATGGCCTGTTAGAACGATTAGAGCAAAAGACTCTGTCAAGCATATCGTACTGACCGTCGCACGAGCCCTGCAAAAGAGAGAATTTCGTACTGCGGTGCGCCGCACTAAAAAGTCTTATTAGAATTATATAATTACAGAAGTAGGCACTATGCAAGACATATAAAAGCTCGTAAAATGGTGTAAGTCTTTATCTAATCATCAATCTCCACCTTTACACTGTGAATATGGTGAGAAAAGTGAGGGAATACACGACTCATAGTAAAAAGCTTTTTTCCTCTACAGGAAATTTTATGCTGCCACATGGACACCGAGGTAATCACACCTAATGAAAACTTGATTCCTTAGCAATAAATACCTTGGAAACATATTTCAAACGAGGAGGCCTTTAAGTAAACTTGTATTGTTAACTCTACTTCACCAGGAGAGGATGAAATTACTGTTACCATACTCAGAAAAGCATGGCTACTCTTTGGGAAACGGATCACGTGTCTCTTCAATTGATGTATTCAGCTTGGTATTCACCCGGAGGCATTTGGGAAAGCAAATATAGTTATGCTTCCTGAACGCGGGAAAAAAGACCCTAGGTTCCCCAAATCGTATAGACCTCTATCTTTACTTTCTTTACTGCATAAGAGATTTGAATGCCTGATAGCCCACCACCTATCTTATTGGGCACTTAAACTTAAAGTTTTAAGCCGGGAAAAATGTAGCGCCATACGGCATCGCTCTACTGTTGACCTAACTATGGCTCTTCATGTGACCTTCGTAAAGCATGGAAAGCGAAAAAATCGAAAGGTATGGTTACAGTTGATATCAAGGGGGCCTTTGATAGTGTATCAAGTGAACGCTTGCTTTAAAAAAGAACCAGAGATGGTCTGATAGCCTCATAGAATGTGTAGTTTCAGTCTTCTCCAACCAAGCAGCTTGGATCTAGCTAGCCAGAGTAATTACAGACCCACTTCTCATCATGAATGGCTTGCCACAGAGATCATCTGCATCCCCTATCCTTTTCCTTCTATAATTGGAACCACTGCTCAGAATATCTCGTGGATATTATGGTTATGCTGATGACGCAACTACTCTAGCTTTAGCAAACTCATTAGCCAAATGCCAAGCAAAACTTCAAGTACAGCCGGACAAAATGATTGCCTGGGGAATTGAATATGATATCAAGTTTGATAATAAAAAGACCGACCTCCAATACTTCCAGAAACGAAAATACATCGAACTACCTATCAGAGTAGGAGAAACTGTTATCAAACTTAATGGTAGTACAAGATGGCTTGAAGTATAGTTTAACAGAAAACTTTTATTTAATGAGCGTTTCCGCTGAGCATATCAGAGAACTAGGGTGATAACAGATCACTTACGACGATTGGGCAACACATCTCTAGGCGTTAACCCAAAGTTATTGAGGCATACGACACAAGCCTGCATTTTACCAAATTTTCTGTACGGAGCTGAAACATAGTACAACCCTCACACATCTCAATGGATACTTAAATAAGTTTAGGTCGCGTCAAATCGTGCCTGCCATGCTATACTACCTTTTTGTAAAACACGCCCTATCCCTGTACTCTTACGAGAATCAGAATGAGTCCAGTAATAGCTATTCTGAAACGAATATACGGCCGACTAGCGATCCACACTGCTGTAGCTGACCCAAGATACCCTCATAGATATCCATGGAACTTTGTCCTTTTTTTCATGTATCTGCCGCCGCCAAAAGGTCAAACTCTCTTTGCATACATTAGAACTTCTCTAGTCTATAATAGACCGGTATAAAAAACTTAACGAACTAGGACCTGTGGGTCGCCTAGAAGGACTTAAATCAGCTGAAAAAATGAATTTTCCAATATATATAAGGCTACTCGCTCAGATTATTATATGAATGCCTACTATACTTCTTTTGATAGGGCAATAGAAGTAGAGAAAGCTCTTGCTTTAAGAATTGGGTATTGTTTAAAAATCAAACACACCAATACTGTAGGAAACAGGACAGGAGGGTTTATAAAAGGTAGGATTACAGTATGCGTCCATAGTGGCAAGGCCAATAATGAAGCACGAAGTGGAGATACTTCGACTTTACGCCAATATTGCTCATATCAAGCTCAAATATGCATAAAAAATTAAAGTGACGATATTTGGTCGTCAAAAATAGTAGTTCGGGAACACAATCATAAGCCTACAGAAAATGTATCTACATATCCAAGTGCAAAAACCTTGACAGAATGCGAAATGGAAACTGTTGATAGATTGAGCAGCATTGGAGCAAGGCCTAAGACCATTATATGTGCTCTAACAGAACAGAATTCAACGAATATGTCGATGACCCGGGACATTTAAAATATTAAAATGTGCAAAAAAAGAAAAATGCTGGACGATAGAACTCAAATAGAAGCTCTATTAGACATGTTGGTGAATCGTGATATCTGTCATACCTTCACTCGAGACCAGTCTGATAAATTAACTGGCTTATTTATAAGTCCGATGTTAGCACGAACAGTAATCAGAAAATTTACGGCAAAAAATATCTTCCTGATGGATAGCACGTATAAGAAAAATAGTTAACAGATGCCATTATTGCATGGAGTAGGTGTAACAGTTACTGACGAGACTTTTACACCTTTCTATTGCTTTTACGATTCAAAAACGAGGAGCTCCACTCGTTAGCAATGAATCAGTTAAGAAAATACTTTATCACTTACGGCATTAACTGTGATAACTTTTTTTTTTTACTGATCATCAACTAGTATTAATGAATGCTTTAAATGTAGTTTTTTTTCGCTCGAATCCTTTGCAATGTATTTGGTATAGCAGCATACATATACTAGCTAAAAATTAATCGTCATTTGGGTCCGAAGATAGTTGGGAAGAATTCATAGGTCACTGGCAAGCTCTTATAAACTCAATTACGATAGGTGAATATAATGAACGGCTTGAGCAACTACGTGAATCGGCTCTAGAAAGAGTTATTTTTTTACCTTGCAACAATTTGCCTTCGTTATAAGGAGAGGTTTTTTGTTGCTTTTACTCGACATGTAAGCATTTTGGTCATGTTTTGACCAAGAGTTGAAGGAACACATGCAGTCTTGAAGAATTGGTTTCAAGTTCCTACTAGTGATGTACTTGAGCATTTTTATGAAGCATAAGAGTGGATGTGACGAGCAAGATCGCTCCCTAAGTGTCACTAGTAATTAATCAGAGAACCCACAACTTGTCTGCTAACAATCAGCCTCTGTGGGAAAAGGTCAATAGAAACATCACCACGCTATGACTCTGGCGCGAAAACAAGAACCATGTACTAACACGATTACTCCATCTATGTATATACCCTGCAGTCACAAGATTAAGGTAAAGCAGGAGAATGCGCAAGTGCTCAATACTGATGACGTTGATGTGGGGGTGGGCCTTGAGGCCCGAGGCTAATTACTCCGGAAAATGAGGGTGCATAAATTTTGTGCACGTAATAAGCCCCACTTATATAACTCACATATCATTCCTGTTTTACCCGCTTCCCATCGCTAAATTATCTGATCCGCTCAGATTTTCCCCAAGTACGAATTTAAATTCTATGAAGGTTTATAGATTCATAGATAAAATTACTTTCTAAATATACATTTTCTAACAATATATGACTATTTATTGCATACATAATTACGATTTTGAATATAAAACTTTCGCACTTAGAATCAATTTTTATCTCAGGATTTAATCAAAATGTAACGACGCTTACGACTGTGAACGTATTACTTTTTATATAAGCTATGGCAGATTACTTTGGAAATGAATTTTATTATTCCAAGTGAGATGCTCTTATCATTATCTACGCTGTCTTTGCGACCAGGATCCATTCCTATCCTTACAACTTCCCTCTAGTGACGAAATATTATCGAAGAACTTGTTGAAGATTTCTTAATCAGAATCTTCCAGGTGCTCATACCGATTGAGCAGGGATGGTAACCAGAATATCATTCGGTCCAGTTCGGCCCTGAAATATTGTCTTCGATCTGAAGCACCTGAGTCCTCGGACACTCGTTCCGCCGAAACGGGGGGGTTGTGGTCTCTAGTACCAAAGTCGATATAGTAACCAGATACTCCGGATGCAATAAACATGTGCTTACAAGTCACATGATTTGTAGAAATATAGGGACAAGAGCACTTGACAATTGAGCCCTCTGCATTTATAGTTATTTCGTACCAATTATCACTTTGAGTGATTCTCCTAGTCCGTCGATATCTTGGGGCGTGGACGAGCGGACGACCAAATCTAATGCGACATCAAAAGATATCGCATTACTTTGGTCGAGCTGTCTTTGCTCCGCAAGGTTCGTGCGCCTACGCTGCAAGCCGACGGAGATTCGCACAACCTTCCAGCGAAGGTCAACGAGAAATTCTCATAGTAATTTGTAGACTAGAATATCGGTCCGTTGTTTTCTCGCACCTCTGAGATACACCGACTTTAGGGTGTTGTGCTAAGATTCAACGAGATTATTTGTATGAATTTCTTGCATACCCTAAAGAACCGATTAGAATAGATTCTATGTTGAGTTGAAGAATAATTTGGTAACTAACCATACGATATCCGTTCCACCACTTCTCAATGTCTTGCATCCACTGAGATTCCAAGTATTCTATCCAAGCGCTATATTTTTCATATTTGGATCGATATTGATCCCATGTCTCACTAAAATCGATAATAGTTTTTGTCCGAAGCAAATTTCGGAAATCTACCATCGCAGGACTTCTGTCATTATTTATGGGTATCTTTTTTTTCACATGATTATTTAGCGCTCGGAGGAAATGCCAATGACAAAAACGAATTTGTGCTTCAGGAAAAACTGTTTTTAGTGCTGCCACCTCGGTTTTTGAACATTCGATCATAAATATTGGCTGCTTTTCAAGATGTGAAGCATTTTGAAGCCAATCTAGCCAGTCCACAAGTGGCGTCATTGTTTCTATATTGGTAATCATAAAAGCAACGGGAATTCCACACCCTGCATCATCATGTTGAATAACAATGGGGTGAAGAAATGCTTTACGATTACTATTTAGAGAGAAACAGGTGTTGTGGGTTGAGTCAAGACATAGCAATTTTTGGTAGCGCCTAAATGTGGTTATTTGCCAGCTTGTGCAGAAAGCAAAGAGAAAATCTTTTTCGGAATTTCTTTTTGGATTGAGCCCAATCCCATGTCTTGAAGCAAAGCTATGCCTCCCATCTGCTGAATCTCTTCCTGATACTTGCAAAGACTGATCCAGCAGTCTGAGTCGAGGTGAGCTTTTCTCAAATGACCCCGTCGGTAATTATTAAATTCTTTGTTTCCGACCCGAAGCATCTGAGATGCCTTAAGTTCTTCATCGAAAATTTCATTTTCGATCTCCAAAGAATTCAGTAGGTCTTCACTGGGTCGGATTAGGCTTTTGAAGGCCTCCCGATTGGTTCCTGTTTCTATGACTTCCTTCAGCCATTTTCTTGCGGCAGGAGGTAGACGTTGACGTCTCCATGTCTCAAATGACTCCAGGGCGTGATTCAAATGTTGAGCCTTGTAATGAACTAGGATTTTGTCGTCATTGAGAAATTTTTGGACTCTTATTGAGGCTTTACACCCCACTTTCATAGATTCCTTATTATTTAAACGTGGTTTAGAACCACGTGTTTTAGTCGCGCTCTTTTTACCACTGAATGGACAATGTATCGACGAGACCAATCTAATCTAATTTTCGGTAACCCACGACCAGATTTCTATTAAATCAGTAACGTAAATAATCTATTGAGCCGATGATGATTTTTGGAATTCTGGTAATTAAGGTTGTGGGTTATAGGGCCAAACGGGTAAAACGGGTAAAACGGGTAAAACAGGAATGATATGTGAGTTATAAAAGTGGGGCTTATAATGTGCACAAAATTTATGCACCCTCATTTTCCGGAGTAATTAACCTCGCGCGGGGTTGAGGACTGGGAAGTGGTTCGCTATAAAATCTCCCTGCAGATCCACTAAACGCTCGCTTAATGTTTTGCAGGTTGCTTAGTGATCGCTTCTACAATGGGAGTTGAAATCACCCGTGGGACTTCCTACCTTTCGCTGTCGCTCAGGGTGGGGGAAAGCAAGTGTAATGATACCCATATTCATGTCATACTAACCTGAATAGGTAAAGGTCTGCCACCTCATAAGGGAAAGCAAGAGTAATGCTTTAAGCGAAAGCTTGCAGACACACTCCTCTATATGTCGCTTTAAACCGATAACTTGACAGGCTGATTGGCGTCTTCATGGATTGTGAGTTTACCTTTACCTATTCAGGTTAGTACGATAGGGACATGGGTATCATTACACTTGCTTTCCCCCACCCTGAGCGACAGCTCAGGGTGGGAAGTCCCACGGGTATTGCTTCCATGACATTTCATCAACGTTTTGAAAAAGAAAAAGTTATTTGAACGTTAACTAAGCGTGAAGCGAAACTATTGTTTTTTTTTTTTTTTTCCAATTACACTTTGAGAGATTAGCACTTTTTTTGTTCAAAAGATAGCTAGAATAAGGTAATAATTGAGTTTTGTAAGACACCTCTTTTAGTAGTTCTATTCTCTGTATGATTTAAAAGGTAGAGCTATACTTCTGAACTTGAAAATGAATTTTACATTCTAATGAATAGACCATTATAAATTTTATCGACTAATAGATTGAATAATTTTAATTTTAAATTTTTTTTTCTGGAAAGAAATTCGACATTTCAAATTCATTTACAAAAGATGGATGTACTTCGGACTCTATTAAGACGTAGTATCTCTCGGCCATAATTAACTACACCAAATATTACGATACTGTGTATTCTAGCCAATTGATAAGCCATTCTAACTCTAAAGTATACAGTAGTATTCCTACTATCAAATTTCTGAATGAGGATCAGGATTTTTATAATATTTATACACCATTTCCCTAAAGTTTTGATGTGCTTTTCTTAAAAAAATAAGCCAATTAGTTCTATATAATCTTGGCCTCAGTTAGCTCGCACAACAAAATTGATGGTAAGATGTATAGATTTAATGTGATTCAAGAGCATTAAATATTTATATTTTCAAAGATAAACATAAGCTAAAGAAGACAAAGATCTTGCTCAACTTCTTAGATTGAAAAATGACAAAAGATTTAAGCTCTCTTTTTTTTGCTTAAATTATTGTCGCTTTCTCCGTAACTAAGCTTCCGTTTGGGTTTTCTACCAAGACTTTTGCAGTTACTCAAAATATTTTGACGCTCTTCCGTGTAAAAATTTAATACAATTTGAGGGTCAGAAGTGATTGGTAAACCTAAAAATAATTTTCCCATGGCCTGATTTAGGGCCCGTAGACGGTAAAGTGCGAAAAATTGCTCTCGCTCAATTTCACTGCATCCAGCTGGTAACGAAGCAGCGATCTCATCGTCTTTAATTTGAGAAGTTAAGGCTAGGTTTCTGAATAATGGATTTCTGGGTAAAACTTTTGGCGCATATTTGTTTCGTGTCTTAAAATCTTGCGGGCTCCCAATTTTTGATAGAGCTTTCGATGATCCTGTCTCAGTCGCTGGTACTGTCGTATTCTCATTTCCACTCATACAACGGACTTCAGAAGATGTGGCATCCTTGGGATTCTGAGATAAGAAGTTTGTTTGAGTAGATTGAGTAGGGGACTCATTCGAAGATNTCATACAACGGACTTCAGAAGATGTGGCATCCTTGGGATTCTGAGATAAGAAGTTTGTTTGAGTAGATTGAGTAGGGGACTCATTCGAAGATTTTGAGCTAAAAGACTTTGTTTCATCAGGGGTTTAATCCCATAAGAATATCCCATATGAATTTCTTCGCCATCAAGGGAGTGACGAAAAGATAGGGGCTACTTACCGAAATATTGACCTGGCCAAGTATGTTACGAGGTGATTCCGTCTCTACATTAATGGATGGCTTTAAAAATAAAGACTGTTCAGCACTATTGTTCTGTCTTTCTTTGCCAATGGTTTTGATTCCACACTGATTTGCCGATGTTTTGTATAACATAGATTCATCCTTCAAATTATTTTTTTCTACCTGTATATTACTTAAGTTAATATTATCCTGGGAACCTATTTTACTTTGCGTAAGAGGTTGAGAAATATCATTTTTCCCAGGCATCTGCAACTGTTCCAAGGATGTGGATTTTTGTGAGCCATCATGGTTCTTTAACTGAGTTGGGGAATAAGTTGAGTTCATATTCTGTGCTTCTAAATTATCTGAAATTTCCATTTCAATTTCAGTAGATTCTTGTTGGTTTGATTCAACCACCACTTTAGGCGAAAGTAATTCACTAGGTACATTTGATAATTCCTTATTTACAATTCTTTGAGAAAATTGACTTATTGCAGAGTTCTGTGGACAAAATAAATTGATCCCAGACGTGGGCTGATCTGATGATGTAAAGGCACCATTATTTAGTTCAACACTTTGTGTATTATCTCTCAGGGAAATATCGCTTTTCGATAAAGAATTATTTTGTAATGTTTGTGAGGTCATGAAAGTGTTGTTCGCTAATCCTGGGCCAAATAAATTTTGTTTAAAGTTTGAGCCTTGCGTTGGTGTACCTTGTGGGGCCCCAAAGAGACTTGT